>OZ026604.1:30374117-30404117 GCA_964020085.1 Micromussa lordhowensis | reverse complement strand
CCTAACTCTAGTCGCGGACTCCTTTTAAATTCTTACGATAAAATTTATAATGTCACCCTCACCTAATACATGGTTTATTTTAACTTCAGCGTCGTCGATCGAGCAACCAGAAAGCAAGTAAACAAAGAGTCCTCCGTTTGATTTCGTATTTTCGCGCGAAACTTGGAACTTGATGATCATTGACCTAGAACGGGTTAGTCCAAGGAACCGGAAAATACTGTTCCATTCGTCGCATGGAATACCCGGAATTTCAAACCGGAAAATTTTGTCGAATGGAAAGCGCCCTAAATCTTGGGTGGCCGCGTAATAGGGGTAAGGACGAGGTTGACCGCGGGACTCTTCGGGACTTTGATATCTGGCTGCTTAATAGGGAGTGGCCGCTTAATAGGGGTTCGACTGTAATTAAATTACAGGCGTCTTCTTCTAAATCCTAAAATGTGACCCTGTGTGTAAACTATGGTCAGTGATTTTTCATTCTTTGGCTGTACTTGAATTCCCTAACAGACACGGCAGATCAAAACAAATCCTCTCAGAAATATATCTTAACAAGAGGCCTAGAGGCCTTAACGCGGATGCTGTTTAGTGATCATTATTGGTTTGTGTGCGAAGAGTGAGGCCCAGTTAACGAAATAAGTGAAAATGCTGAATGTTTTTTTGTAAAGGAAAGAGAAGCCTTAGTTGTCATGATTGGTTTTCGATTGAGTTGAGTTGAATCGTGAACAGTTAGGGCCTGTTTACATGGAGGTGGGGGACCCCAGGTAGGTGAGGTAACCCGCCTAGGTGGGGTAACCCGCCTCTCCATATAATCTCTCATTTTTATTTGATCATGTTTACATGATAGGTGAGGTAACCCGCCTAGGCGGGTTGCCCGATCTGCCAGGTAGGGTAACCCGCCTAGCCGGGGTCGCATTTTGCCATGTAAACGACTCAAGGTGGGGTAACCCGCCTAGCCGGGGTCGAGTTCATGTTACATTTGCAAGCGGGCCAAAGCGCGTAAAAATTTGAACCAGAACAATATGGCCGTTAACTGCCTCTGGCGGAGGCTTTGTATCATCAAAAGTGACAGTAAAACGCCACAGCATTGAAATGCTGCAGCGAGAGCAGAAAATAAAGATAAAATAACACTGACCGCCAAAATGCGTCGTTCGTGCGCCATTTTCAATGTTTACGTCAAGTAAAGTCACCCCGGGACCCCGGGGTTGTAAGTTTGCATGTGAACGCTGGCCATTTTTCGACCACGGCTAGGCGGGTTACCTCACCTACCTGGGGTCCCCCACCTCCATGTAAACAGGCCCTTAGAGAGTTCAGCTGAAAACTTTCATTATGGACAGCGCATTAAAAGACGAGCAACATATCTTTTGAGGACTTTTATTCACATAATTATAAAGCCGCTCAAATTTAGCTTCGGGCTATCTGCACAACCTCGGCCATTGAATTTTTGTGGCAAAAAGTCAGCTGGGCATTTTTTCTAGCTGAAGATTTCAAAGCCCCTCACAAGCAAGGAAAGCAAAGATTTGGCTTTTGTGACAGTTCGCTTTTCCTTTGTGCACGACCGTCACGACATAAACTTGCGGTCACACGATCTTAAAAAATCGGGAAAAGAAAACAAGTAAATACACGAGTGAAGGAAATTTTTCACATATAAGAAAGCTCCTGATGACCTGTTGATCTTAGCTTGATAGGAGTCACATAATGAGAAAAATTCAGAGATTTCCCTTTACGCGAATTAGGCCAGGCTTTACGCGTATAAAATGTCAGAGAATTGTAAACAAACAATTTAATACCGTAAAGCCAGCAAATTCTTGGGATAAATATCTTGAAAATCTCATTTCAGTACAGCACTTATACTGGAAAAGAAACAACACCTTTTCGTTCAGAAATAGATGAAACGACCTCGAGCAAAAAACACGCTCTTCTTACGAGAGAAAAGAAATCGAAACGCTAGTAATTTTCCGACCGCTATTTGCATAAGTATCCCCTGATTCGATCAGAACGCATGGATGCTCTCGAATCAAACATATTGTTTTCTATCATTCTGAACATTTTATTGCGAATTGTACCCCATGTTTTCTACGAGCCGTACAGTTCTCTCTCGGCTTGCTATGTATGGTACGGGGTTTTGCTCGTTCCTAAAAATAAAGGCTTGTTTCTTAACACGCCGCTGTCTGATCTGGAATCGTAAACAACACACATTTGGGACATTTGCTCGGGCGTTCGAAACGGAGCCGTTCAGGTTTAGGTCTTTCAAGTCGAAGCAATTCGTAAATAAAGTAAGCTCGAGACAACGAAAACCAAGTATATAATAAACAAACAAGAGGCTATTTCGATGGTTCTTTATTAAATATGCACCTTCAAGATCAATTTCCTTAACACAAGCAGTCCACTAGTCTCCTTCGCAAGCAGTTCGTCCAACGTGCACTACAAAAACAATTGAATATGTTGCGCTGTTCTAAAGGCGGCGAAATACGAGAAACAAAAACACGTATCTCGTATATCGCCGATGCGGCGACGATATATTCGATACAAAAACTGTTAACTTAGCTGATGTTTCGAGTTCTTCACAGTCTTCACCTTGCGCGATCAACTCGTTGTTTTCGTAGGAGAGAGCGGCTCTACTTTGAACAACAACTTTTGGCTTTGCTGCTCGTTCATTAAACTCACAACTTGTTGTGCATTAAATTTGCTCACATTTCGCGGCAAGTTGAGGGTTTGTGCATCTCGTGAAGCAGTCTCGAAGCTCACCGCATGAAACCTTCCATATTGCGACAAATGCAAACTTGAATCCAGATGAAAAAACAACAGGAGCTCCCATTGGCTACAACGTACGTACAGCCAATCACAACTTGCGTCACAATTTGCGACTACCATGACGAAAAAAAAAAAAGAAGAGAAATTCGTCCCAATTTATAACGCGGATTGCTTCGCATCCGCGTAATTACTAACTCTGAACTATAATACAGAACTTTTGAGAACCAACATTATGTTACTTTAAAGTTGAGCTTCATCACATCGGTGGCATTAATAGCACAGTCAAGTGCGTTTGATAAATTGCCAAACATTTGATAGCTAACATTCTCCACATAAAACTGACTATGTAAATCTACCCCACCTCAGTCAGAGGATCCCTTCTCCAAGAGATATCTTCTCTCTGTAGATCTATTCCCTGACTAAGGAGAACCACTGCCCGTATGGTGGCAATATTTACACAGCCATCTCTGCTTTGAGTGTGACCAGTAAAAAGTCATGTCACTGGATGCAACAGGGTGATGTTACCTTTATTTCCTCATTCCCCACCACTACAACCCATCTTGTACATTTGGCATTGAAATATGCCATGGCAAATAACTTTATATGTATACACTGGGAGTATGTTGGAACAGAATTTGTGTCCAAAGTAATGTTGCCACCAATTCTGTTTGGATGGTACCCTCAACCAACCCTCCTACTATTACAGGTTTGGTTGCAGTTGCATTAGCCATACACCCTATTAATAAATGACTGCCAATTTAAAATTCTTTTGTACGCATTTAAATTAGCCCAAATAACCTCGTTTGAGAGTAAAATTGTTTTGAATTATCAACTCAAAAAACGAGGTTAGTTGGGTTAATTTTAATACATACAAAATAATTTTTAACTGGCAGCCATTTATGAATAGGGTCTATGTATGTAGCAGTATCTGTTAAATAAACTGTTTATTTCCAATTTCCTCTTTTTCAGGTATTTTTTATTGTTATTTGCAAAAACATTCAACAAACCTTGCTTGGTTTGGCCTACTAAATGTTTTATTCCATTTATCTAGGCAAAGTATCAAAATTACAGTACATATGAAAAATAAGATTTTTTCCCTCAAAAATACCATTTTCCAACACTGCTTCATAATGTCATCAATGGAATAATATTGGTATCTCATAAATTTAAAACTCTGGGTTGAATAATAAACATTCTCTACTATAAACATTAATATACATGAATGTAAAGTTGGGTATGCTTACTTACAATGTTATTGTGCTGTTGAAAATCACAAATATTATTAATAGTTTCACAAAAAAGTAACACGACCTATTGTTCTATGTGGGTAGCACCAATAAAACATGTCTGTTTAGTGAACATTTTAGTCAAGAAATAAATATGAACTGCTATACTCTCTCATCAAGTTACAATCTTTGCAAAAGATGACATACTTAGTTCATTTGAAAATTTGAGTTTTTGTGATTCCATTTATTTCAAAAAATGTACACAGAAAATTGAGCAATATACACAAGTTTGACTAAACATGGTTACATAATTTCACACTGAGACTCGTAACAACATAAATAATTTTAATCACTGGTCAGCACTTGACACCAAATTTTCGAATTTTAAACGTATCACAACATGTGATTACGAAGTGATTTAGAAATAGAATCAGTGATATGCGAAACAAACTTCAGGTGCGACACAGCAGTTTGTTCCCAACAATTTGTTTGGTACAGTTGTAATCTACCAAATTAACACATTGTTTTGTGCTTTTAAGAGAGAATCTGTAGTACCTTTTCCAAACAAAATAATTTCCTGTGTATTCCTAGTTTCAATTTACCATGAATACACTGCCTGTTGCCTTAAAGGAGCTAGGTTATGGTATTTTATTAAAGTAATTCTGTTTATTTTTGTAAGTTGACCTCTAAACTTCAAACATGGACACAAAACACATGAGGATAAACTTGAAAAATGTTGGAAAACACTTTTCAAGTTTGCCAAGTCCATGCTCCTTGTCACCTTTTTTTTGTTGTTTCTCGAGTTTTTCTACAGTTTTAAGCCGTTATTTCTATGACCAGTTCATAAATTCTGGAATTGCTTAAAATGCATGACCTAGCGCCTTTTAATGTCAAACAAGTACGTTCAAAACTATTCAGCAAATTGACACAGAGCATAACAACTTATTGAGACGAAAAATGCAGGGCGGAATTTCACCACACAACCACATTTTGCAAATCAGGAAGGCTTGTCATAACATTCTTAAGATGTTACAGTGTGACCACTCAAACAATAATTTATTTGTTTGTTACAGTTGTAATCTACCAAATTAACACATTGTTTTGTGATTTTGAGAGAGAGTCTGTAGTACCTTTTCCAAACAAAATAATTTCCTGTGTATTCCTAGTTTTAATTTACCATGAATACACTGCCTGTTGCCAAGGAGCTAGGTTATGGAATTTTATTTAAGTACAAGACCACCTAGAAGAAAAGTAACCGATCAAAACGTAAACTGTACTGGTAGTAATAAAGTGAATAAAGATGGCGAGTTTTAAGCTCTGTAATGAAATGTGAAATGTGAATTGATCAACATGGCACAGGAATTGAACCCATGACCTCCCGAACACTGGGCGGGCGCTCAATCCACTGAGCTACAAGAACTCATGGAGAGCAAGGTCATTTAACTGAGTTCATATGTGTACTGCAGGTAGCTTCTCATGACAGCAAGTAACGGTCTCTTTGATGTGAAAACACAAACACTATCGACTTCTGTGTTATATAGAGATTCAGTCATTAGGCAGCATAATTATAAATCTTGCTCAAAAAATTTAGCTCGAAAACTCATTTTGTGACAACTAAACTGAAACCATTGAAAAGCGTACACTGATTTAGGATTGAAACTAACCAATCAACAATTATTGGTAAAGTTTCCTCAGAGGTTCACAACACTTCGCACTTTGTTGGGTTTTCAATTTCATGACAAACTATTGTTCTTATTCCTCGAGGCTATTGGTTTATTTAAGAAACAGATCTTAACCGGGACGGACCACGATTTTTTTCGTGGAAGGGAGGGGGGTGGGCAGTTTTCTGGGGCATAAAACTTTTTTTTCACCGTGTGTATGTTTTTTTTTTTCCGGTGGGCAATAGATTGCGCAAGAATTTTTTTTAAGTGAAACACAGGACCTGGATAGTAGAACTGAAGCAGCTAACGTTTCCGGTTTAAAACAGCGCTTTTCGGAAAAGGTCACCAGGTCGAGCTCTCGCGCTACCTTTTAGAGTATTAAGCCGAAAAAAAATGTCACAAGGAATGATATGTTATGTAAGATACCTCTTAGGGGAGAAAACAAATTCAAACCACTCCCACAGAAAAGCGTCTTCTTCCACCTTAGGGGAGCCCTTAGGGGGGCTTTTCAAAATCCCGACGAGCACCCCCGTCCTTTGTTATACGTGAGTACCTCACCCCCCCCCCCCCCCCGGGGGGTAATAATGGCTTGATGCGATGCTTATTTGTAATCTTATGCAACTGGTATCAGATCTAGAGAAATATCTATAGAAGTTCCTGTTCCGCAAGGATATTGACCCCAGGATAGGGCGTCGAATCAGTTATTGTGATAACAAGGACGTTTTCTAAAAGGTTTTGATGAAGGTTTTGATTTAATAATAAATTTGATTTAATAAAAAATTTGATTTAATAATAAATTTGCTTTTTTGCAAGTTTCGGTTAAAGATTATTTCCACCCCGTGCTGCTCCGTCTGAAGAATATCCTTTGTCCGCGAAACAAATTATTGTGTACCTTTGTTCCCCACAACCCATAACCACTAGCGCGCACTCAGCATGCCTAAACTCCGTAGCATTTGTTCCTGCAGAAGAATGAAGACAAACATATTCGAAATATTAAATGATCATAACTTGCAACCATATAACAGCAGTTTACTTGGATCTGAAATCCTTACCAAGAAAAACTCTACTGGATCTACTTAAATACACTCTGCCAGGAGCCCATCACTAGGAGCTTGCAACTCCAATACTAAGCCTATGTCACGGCATTTTTACTGACCGGTCTATTTTTAGACTTCTTTTCCCGCAAAATAGGTCAGTTCCGTTCTACACGAGCGCGCATCGGTAAGGGAAACAATGGCGGCTTTTCCTTTTAATCTTCCAGTGAAAATGCCGACGTCAATTAAAGAATCAAGTCCGCGCTTATGATTTGTCACTGTTGTCCCTGCGGGAGTCTGAATTCGCAGTAAATTCAAGCTAAAAATAGACAGGTCTGTGAAAACGCGGTAACAGGAATATGGGGTAGTTGCTGGCTCCTAGTGATGGGCTCCTGACTCTGCGCATGCGCTGCTCATGACGACTCCAACTTTGACTCCATTGCTAGGAAAAAGCAGCCTTAACTTCACTTGAACCTAACTGTTATGATTTGCAGTGTAGCGGCTAATCAGAGAGCTGTCATGATTACAAAAAACTACTCAATGAATAATAAGCAAGGCTTTCAATTGGGCTTCTAAGGTTTTCCCGCCAAATGAACACTGAATTAAAAATTAATTTGATCAGAATTTCGGTCACCTTTCATTGCTAGCAGTGACTATAGGGGAATCCTTGTTTACAATCTTTGCCTAATTAGCATAAGGTATTTAGTTTTTGATGGAGTTACAAATAAATCAGTTCTGAATATTGAAAGATCATAGTACGATTAACTCTGCCAGTGAATATGAGCCTGATCTATTGAATACTTTTTGTGCAACACGGGTTAAAAAAAACTCAAAATTTAACAAAGAATGTATGAGCTTATTAGCGCTTTTGCCACCCAGAAATTTTACAGTTTTTGAAAGACAATTTCTCCTTGAATATTTCACCCAAAGAGCTAAAAATTTTACCATGTACTAAGTTTCACTATCTCTTTAGCTGCCTGAAGTCGATTCATATCTAACATGTTGCCTTCTATACGCAAAGCCGTATGCAAATGAGAAAAAATGTAAACAATGACGTCAGCATGAATCCGCCTATAAACTTCCAGTGACTTCAATTCATATATATCACATTATTTTCTGCACGGCCCCACAAGCTTGCAGCTTTAATCCTCGCCGTGTTTAAAAACAGTTTGTTGTATTGTACTGTGCTTTGTTGTGTTGTGTTGTGTTGCGTTGCGTTGTGGTGTGCTGTTGTATTGTGTTGTATTGTATTGTAACAGCTAACAACCACACGAAAAGTATTTCGATAAATACATAACTTGTCTGCTTTCAGATCACGTGATGTTCGTATTAAAGATATCAGTGCAATACATGTATATGTCAGGTCATTTCGACTCAATAAGTAGCATCAATTCAGTAGTGCAGTCAGCCAATCAGATTCCGCCTCTGACGAGCTAATGTCGGCATTTCCTCCATCACTTTCAATTTGCCGCAGACCATTGTCGATTGTGTGACCTCGCGTGGTTGCGCGCATGAAATCGAGACGTTTCTGTGCTTTAGAAGCTTGGAGGTTCAAGCCCACCTCCATCGCCTTTTCCTTCGCCAATCGCGCCAACTCTTCCGCCTCAGCGTAATTACTGCGTCGGTATTCCAGATCAGAACTAGCTAAGTAGAACCAAGTTCTGTCTAGCAGCGTCATCTCCGACCAGCACTCGTTTCTTAGTGTGTCCAAGCAGCACTGTGCTTTTGCGAGAAATTCCTTGCTTACTGTTCGTTTTCGCGCGACATCGCTGTCGCAATCAAGCAAAAGTAATGTCATTGTGATCAACACAACCACGAAGAGCTGTTTGATCAAAGACAAATGGCTGTTTTCTGTTTCCACATGCAGGCAAACGTCGATGCATTTTTCTAGATAACTTCGAGCTTCATTGACTAGTTTAAGGCTTCGATGGGGAGTACATCCGATGAAATCCATTAACACCTTTGCTCTCCCGTAAGCAATCAACATTGTTTCGAGGCTCGTTTGAAGGGCAGCAATGTTTTGCCCGGCTAGTTTCACAAAGTGCTCAGCTACCCCTAGGCTTCCTTGTCCTCTCAAGATTAGTGCTTTATACAGGTAGCCCCGACCCGCCATAAGCTGTGGATTTCTTGCTTCAGACATAAAATTAAACGACTCATCGATCAACTGTAGAGCGCGGTCTGGCTGGTTTTGGAAATAAGCTTTCATGCTTTGTTCCAGTTTTATGGTTATTTGAGTGTCCGCATCAGTAAACTTTAGCAATAGATCGCTTGCGTGCTTATCAAAATCAACCCACTCAGCGTTCTTACGGCATGAACGAAGCTGATCCAAAACCCAGTAGGATCTTTCGTACACCACAGTACTCTCTTTAGAAAGGGAAGGTGGACTCAATGCAAACAATGGGGAAACAGTGCTTTCTTTCGCCTTTTTCTTAGCTTTGCCTGATTTCGATGGTATCGGGGAACTTGTTTCTAGCGTGACCGAAATTTGGCAGATCGTTTCACAAGCAGTGTGTTCCTTTAAACTTCTCTTTTTCTCTTTTCTTTTCGGTGGAGTGGCGTTCAAACAAAACCTGATCTTGTATTTGGTGACAGGCTCGTGGAAGCGGAACAGATACCCGATAACTCCTATCATGGACACCTTTGTGCCGCTTTTAGTCTTGCTTTTGATGCGTTTACACTGATAATCAGGCAATTGAAGACTGGATCCACTTGCTCCATCGTAACTTACTGCCACTGTTACATCGTAATGGCCTGGGATGTCAAGTGCTTCTCTTGTATGTTGATTCTTGCAGACCAGCAGTTGTACTAAGTGATCGTTGTCACAATCAGGGAAGCCAAGTCTACTACGACCAACGCTCAGAAGTCCACTTGGTTTCCAGTGTTCTCTCAACACAGGACCACCTTCATCGCCGCTTTCCTGAACCTTGCTAGGATTTTCAGAAGTGGTTTGGTCATTTGCTGCTCTAGAGTTCAGGAAATGATCTCTAACACCGTGGAAGGTACGAACGTTAACAACATTCGGAACAAAGAAGTTGTCCATGGCGCCTGTTGCTTTCTCCTTCTCGCTTGAATCACTTCTGGGATCATCAGTCGCATTGCTATTATCTGAAGCTCCGACTGCACCACACATTTTTACTCGACCTTCGTCGAAACTTTGACTGCCAGGAGCCATTTCACTTCTTAAATTTATTTTTACGCTTTCCATAAGTCACCCAACCAGGTGTCAAAATAGTTCATGAACATCGGTCAAAATTGGTAAAACATGTGACGGTCGTGTCTGTGACAACACATATTGGTGACGACCATCACGGGTTCTAGTGTGACAGTCATGGGTTTTACCGATGCCCAATCCTCATGCGAAATAACTCACTCTCAAGGGATGATCACTTACATAGCTTCCATGTTGCCTGAGTTTCGGTTTAGAGAGCAAGATATCCGAGAATTATGGTTGTATTTACGTTTTAAAATACACCAGAAATTCAACCACCTGATATTAAGTCAGGTGTTGAATTCGAAAGCACTAACGTTGTTCATATCATGTGATCTCCCCTGGGGGATTCCCCTGTCCGTGATGTCAGAAGCAAATCAACTCGCCTTGCGTACATCTCGGTCTGTCGTTTTTGTATCCCACTTATTTTCGCTTGAAGTGCATATACTTAAAAAAGATCACTCGCTCTGCACTGAAGTTATCCTTTTTAACACTGATGATTGCGTAAGTAACTAAGGGTTTATGTTGTGGTACAGATTATGCAAATGCATGCAAATGCACGTCTCCAAGAACACCGAGTAAGTTTCAACCGCGTGCAAGGAATCCACCGCGAGAAAATCCTGCTTTTGCGGACAAGCTCTCAACTTTACGCAAATAACAGTGAAGAAACATAAGTCGCATTGGAAAAAGAATCCCACATAGCGGTAGCGAGGAGAACAACTCGCTAGAGCTTCACGAAATGAAATCCAATCCGAGCATTAAAATTTTCCCTTTCCAAAAACAGCGACTAAGCGAAGTTGTATGATATCATATCGCAAAGTCATCCCGCAAGCCTCTAAAGCTTTTGACTGAACCGCAGATTATTCGTTTCACAGCAAAACACTGATTCTGGGCCGGTTTTTTTTTTTTTTTTTTTTTTTCAACGATTTGGGTTCAATCTTAGACTTGGGCGCTCTATTTTCTCGTGTTTTTATTCGATCGTTGAACGCGCGGATAGAAATAAATGGAGTTAGAGGCTGTGAATAATCTAGTTCAATCTTAGACACTTAAAAACATTTGCATAGCCCGCGAGAGCATCCAGTTTTCAGCTATTGTTTACGAGTAGGAAGCAAGGAGAGAGCGATTGTAAAGAAAAGAACTCAGCCTCCCACGCGGACGCTTTGAGTGTTCGTCACGCAATCTTCGTTCTCCAGGGCCTCTGCGTACGGAGGCTAATACGAACTCGATGAAAATCGATAATCGATACCAATCAATATCAATTAATCGATTGAAATTGATCATATATATTTAGGATTTGTGTGACCTTTTGGTCATTTTATTTGTGTATTTGTGTCTAAAAGTCGGCATCCCAGAAGTTTGCAGTTTTACGAAAACGTATGTCGCGTATTTGTTAGCTAATAGTCGCATATTTGCTTAAATATGGCCGAAGTGCTTTGTAATTTTTCCCCTTGGAGCAAGGTTTCTTACGTGTTACGACGGTTAGCACTCGTGTTCCAACCCAGCGGAGAACTTTTTTTTCCGTAATCCACACATGTCCGCAATGCGGACCTATTTTTTTTAGCCTGAGAAAACAGCCGTCCTTCTTCGCTCCCGGCCGAGAGGGAAGAAGGACGGCTGTTTTCGCAGACTATATTTTTTTATGAAAAGAGTCATATCAATCATCATTCACTGGGAAAGCTGCGGTGCTTATAGAGCGCTTTGATCAACCATCGGGTTGATGGCTCAGTGACGCCACGTGTTTAATCCCTTAAACTCATAATCGATAAGTAATAGGACTGAGTGGAGTCCAATTCGGTTTGTAATCACACGAGTGACAACAAAATCGGACGACCGCGCAGTGGGAGTCCGATTTGTTTATCACGGGAATAATTACAGACCGAATTGGACGACACAAAGTCCGATTTACCAAATTACAATTTCCGAGAAAAGAAGAATCGCCAAGTTATGAAAGAAAGGGAAAATTTGCATTAAAATACTGACAAGGAGAAGTAAAATGTTTCAGGTCGCTCTGAAATTGAGATTGGTTGATTTAAACTTTACATTTTTAACTAGCTACTGCATATATATAACAAATAATGTGTATTTACCTGTTACAATTCTGCGTTTCTTAGATTAGTATTTTTTTTACAGAAGAAGAGCCTCTTAATTGTTGGAATCTGTAATAAACCATTATCTTATCTATCTTATCTTATCTTATCTTGGTTGATTGGTTGATTTAAACTACAACTTTAAACGTGATTGGCTTATTGAACTGTCCGATAACAAACTGTCCAATAACAAACGAATAAAGGGGGGCAAGTTTCTAAAGAAACTGTGGTGCTGCGTCGGTGGGAGTATTACAAGATAATCTGGTTTTATCAACTGGGTTGATAATGTGAATTGTCCACCGTAAAGAGATTCGGAAGCTTAAGTTTCGAGCGTTAGCCCTTCGTCGGAGCGAATCGACGATTGTGATTTTGAGGACAATCTCTCATCCAGCCGACATACCAGCAAGCCAGAAAGGGGTTTATTTATTTTATAACCCTCCCATTAATTTTATTTTCGCAATTAAACCTCGCGTAAACATGACAAAAAAGCCAGGGGTAATCTGATGGCGAATGCGCGGGTGATTGACTCATTAAAAAGAGTTTGGTTTCCTTCCATGTTAACTGAAAAAAAGAAAAGTTGAAATTCTTAGGCTGACTGTTTTTTCTTGACGGAAACTATCAGAGCACAAATATCGACGCGGGTGGAGGTTATTGCGTGATAACTGTCCCGGCGATTTAGACCACGTGACGTAAAGTAGCCAATAAAATCACGCGAAAATTAATGGGTGGGTTATAAATCGATTTATCGAACGGCTTTCCGATATCGATTGTTATCGATTGAACACGTCGGGTTAGTCAACATGGAATCACATCAAAACAATCACAATAAACGTGTGTTTGAACGTTATTATCTGTAGTCACTTTACTGTCATTGCTTTTTCCAAACAAAGTCAAACTACGTGTACTAAATCTTGGGTGGCCGCGTAATAGGGGTAAATTTCGGGACTTTGATATCTGGCTGCTTAATAGGGAGTGGCCGCTTAATAGGGGTTCGACTGTAATTAAATTACAAGCGTCTTCTTCTAAATCCTAAAATGTGACCCTGTGTGTAAACTATGGTCAGTGATTTTTCATTCTTTGGTTGTACTTTAATTCCCTAACAGACACGGCAGATCAAAACAAATCCTCTCAGAAATATATTTTAATTACTAACTCTGAACTATAATACAGAACTTTTGAGAACCAACATTATGTTACTTTAAAGTTGAGCTTCATAACATCGGTGGCATTAATAGCACAGCCAAGTGCGTTTCATAAATTGCCAAACATTTGATAGCTGACATTTTCCACATAAAACTGACTATGTAAATCTACCCCATCTCAGTCAGATCCCTTCTCCAAGAGATATCTTCTCTCTGTAGATCTATTCCCTGACTAAGGAGAACCACTGCCCGTATGGTGGCAATATTTATACAGCCATCTCTGCTTTGAGTGTGACCAGTAAAAAGTTATGTCACTGGATGCAACAGGGTGATGTTACCTTTATTTCCTCATTCCCCCACTACTACAACCCATCTTGTACATTTCCCCTGTTTTTGAAATATGCCATGGCAAATACCTTACTGTATACAATGGGAGTATGTTGGAACAGAATTTGTGTCCAAAGTAATGTTGCCACCAATTCTGTTTGGATGGTACCCTCAACCAACCCTCCTACTATACAGGTTTGGTTGCAGTTGCATTAGCCATACACCCTATTAATAAATGACTGCCAATTTAAAATTCTTTTGTATGCATTTAAATTAGCCCAAATAACCTCGTTTGAGAGTAAAAATTGTTTTGAATTATCAACTCAAAAAACGAGGTTAGTTGGGTTAATTTTAATACATACAAAATAATTTTTAATTGGCAGCCATTTATGAATAGGGTCTATGTATGTAGCAGTATCTGTTAAATAAACTGTTTATTTCCACTTTCCTCTTTTTCAGGTATTTTCTATTGTTATTTGCAAAAACATTCAACAAACCTTGCTTGGTTTGGCCTACTAAATGTTTTATTCCATTTATCTAGGCAAAGTATCAAAATTACAGTACATATGAAAAATAAGATTTTTTCCCTCAAAAATACCATTTTCCAACACTGCTTCATAATGTCATCAATGGAATAATATTGGTATCTCATAAATTTAAAACTCTGGGTTGAATAATAAACATTCTCTACTATAAACATTAATATACATGAATGTAAAGTTGGGTATGCTTACTTACAATGTTATTGTGCTGTTGAAAATCACAAATATTATTAATAGTTTCACAAAAAAGTAACACGACCTATTGTTCTATGTGGGTAGCACCAATAAAACATGTCTGTTTAGTGAACATTTTAGTCAAGAAATAAATATGAACTGCTATACTCTCTCATCAAGTTACAATCTTTGCAAAAGATGACATACTTAGTTCATTTGAAAATTTGAGTTTTTGTGATTCCATTTATTTCAAAAAATGTACACAGAAAATTGAGCAATATACACAAGTTTGACTAAACATGGTTACATAATTTCACACTGAGACTCGTAACAACATAAATAATTTTAATCACTGGTCAGCACTTGACATCAAATTTTCGAATTTTAAACGTATCACAACATGTGATTACAAAGTGATTTAGAAATAGAATCAGTGATATGCGAAACAAACTTCAGGTGCGACACAGCAGTTTGTTCCCAACAATTTGTTTGGTACAGTTGTAATCTACCAAATTAACACATTGTTTTGTGCTTTTAAGAGAGAATCTGTAGTACCTTTTCCAAACAAAATAATTTCCTGTGTATTCCTAGTTTCAATTTACCATGAATACACTGCCTGTTGCCTTAAAGGAGCTAGGTTATGGTATTTTATTAAAGTAATTCTGTTTATTTTTGTAAGTTGACCTCTAAACTTCAAACATGGACACAAAACACATGAGGATAAACTTGAAAAATGTTGGACAACACTTTTCAAGTTTGCCAAGTCCATGCTCCTTGTCACCTTTTTTTTTTGTTTCTCGAGTTTTTCTACAGTTTTAAGCCGTTAATTCTATGACCAGTTCATAAATTCTGGAATTGCTTAAAATGCATGACCTAGCACCTTTTAATGTCAAACAAGTACTTTCAAAACTATTCAGCAAATTGACACAGAGCATAACAACTTATTGAGACGATATGAAGGGCGGAATTTCACCACACAACCACATTTTGCAAATCAGGAAGGCTTGTCATAACATTCTTAAGATGTTACAGTGTGACCACTCAAACAATAATTTATTTGTTTGTTACAGTTGTAATCTACCAAATTAACACATTGTTTGTGATTTTGAGAGAGAATCTGTAGTACCTTTTCCAAACAAAATAATTTCCTGTGTATTCCTAGTTTTAATTTACCTTCTCAAACTCATTAATAATTCATCAAGCTAAAACAAAGAAAATCACAACCGTGAAGGAGGTTTTGATACCCGGTCTTAATTAGCATAGATTTTGACGATTTACCTCTCGATTTTCTCCTTAGTTTTTGCTTGGATTGAGAAGATATATCAAACACTCGAGACAGTGTTTCATCGGCTATCCAAACACCTCGAATTTCGTCAAAAATACTCCGCTGCGCGTCGTATTTTCAACTCTCTTCTCAGTGTTTGGATATCCCGATGAAACACTGTCGCTCGTGTTTGATATATTACATGAATACACTGCCTGTTGCCAAGGAACTAGGTTATGGAATTTTATTTAAGTACAAGACCACCTAGAAGAAAAGTAACCGATCAAAACGTAAACTGTACTGGTAGTAATAAAGTGAATAAAGATGGCGAGTTTTAAGCTCTGTAATGAAATGTGAAATGTGAATTGATCAACATGGCACAATTGTGGGTCAAAGAAAAAATCTGAGTCCCCAACAGGAATTGAACCCATGACCTCCCGAACACTGGGCGGGCGCTCAATCCACTGAGCTACAAGAACTCATGGAGAGCAAGGTCATTTAACTGAGTTCATATGTGTACTGCAGGTAGCTTCTCATTACAGCAAGTAACGGTCTCTTTGATGTGAAAACACAAACACTATCGACTTCTGTGTTATATAGAGATTCACTCACTATGCAGCATAATTATAAATCTTGGTCAAAAAAGTTTAGCTCGAAACTCATTTTGTGACAACTAAACTGAAACCATTGAAAAGCGTACAATTTAGAATCGAAACTAACCAATCAACAATTATTGGTAAAGTTTCCTCAGAGGTTCACAACACTTCGCACTTTGTTGGGTTTTCAATTTCATTACAAACTATTATTCTTATTCCTCGAGGCTATTGGTTTTGTTTTGTTCTCTAGTAACATTCTGATTAGTCAACTCTTTTCCAAGCGGTCTGGTACATGTATTTTGTATGAACCCTGCATTACTGATTGTACTTTGATTATTCTAATAACCTATACTGTTTACGTAGATTTGACACAGGATCCTTGTACAACAGCGGGTCCATTCTCATCTGGGATTTAACCAATGGCATATATCCAAAAATATCTACCAAAGACTCCATGCATCTCTGTCGCATTTCAAAAAGCTGTACTAGTCTTGAATACCTTGTATTCCTGTTGAACAGATCTTCAAATGACCTTTGAGGCAAGATTTTGATGGGTGGTTTTCTTGTTATGTCTGCAACAAGGAAGTTCATGGCCAGATCCTCGCAGGTACTGTAATGTTCAACCATGCGATGAACTCTAGGTGGAAGATTGTGAGTGTACTGGAAACTGTAAAATCTGGAAAATTAATAACATTTAATAGTAAATCACAGTTGATTAAGGTTGTGTTGTATTGGGACCGACCCTTTCAACTGCAACCGGTTCGGGTTGATACGGTTGACATTTCTCAAAAGGACACTTTTCCAAACGTTTTCAGTTGAAATACAATACCTCATGAGAATAGTCCTTATACAAGCTACAATCACGCGCAACAATTACAAATGCTTTTTCAACCATTTCAACCTGGTTTGAGGTGGTTTGAGGCTGGTTGAAAAAGTTAATCAACATAACCAGCCAAAACAGTTCTTCCCCTGGGTCAGTAGAACACACACAAAAAAACAAACAAACCAACCAACCAGAAACGGTTGAATGTAACAGAACATGACTTATGTACTAGGTAATAAAATATACAGAAATATATTAGCCATCAAGTTAAATTGCAGAAGTGATATTAAATCTAACTGCTTTAAAGGTCTTACTAATTGGAATAGATTCAGATACCAATTGAATTCCTTCAAGAAAAGGCTATTAAGGGTGAGTGCACTTAGTATTACCAGTAAGTAACATTTAAATTGTAGCAATTCTGCCCCAATCAGAATTACCACAAAAGGTACAACAATCTTACTCAGTCCTTTTCCCTAAGGACGAGCATCCAAGGGAAGGGACTTTCATGTGAAAAGGTCAGACATGCTCATCAAACATTTGAAATCAATTAAAAACCTAAAGAACACCAATCTGGGCACGAATCAAGCGTTATTTGACCCTTAAAAGATATAGAGGATATTACACGGGGGCGTGAAGATATGAATTTTATTTTCGAGTGGCAAAACAATATTTTACGAACGAGCGCAGCGAGTAAAATATTGTTTTTTGCCACGAGAAAATAAAATTCATATCTTCAAGCCGCCATGTAATGTTCTTTTTATTATATAGACATGCTGATGACGGCGTTTTTGATGATTTCCCAAAGATTTCCGACCACCTTCCGAAGATTTCCGAAGAAATTTCAAAATCGTTCCGAAGGCAGGATGAACGCTCCCGAACATTTTCCGAGAATTTCCGAAAGTTTCCGAAGATGCCGAAGATTTCCGAAGATTGCCGAAGACTTTCGAGGAAGACCCGAAGATGTTTCAATGATACACCACGATAAACTCACGTGTGAGATTATGGAAAATAAACCACTCGGGTCCCGGATGTATTTTTTATGAATTTTACGAGTGGTATATTTTTCAGTAAAACATCCGTGTCTATATAATAAAACACTATAAAACAGACATAAGTATGGACCAAAATGATGTTCACAATTTAGTTAAATAAGATTCCTCTCCACCATATGTAATGCCACCAAAAAAGAGCATGACCGTGCATTTTCATTATTTCTGTGAGTTCATCCCAAAAGATACATTGAGGGCTTAATCTGGATATACCAAAATCCATTATTTCCACTTGTATTAAACTTAAAGCGAGACAAAAAGCACCCCCAACCTTTTCGCATCCATAGGAGTTACCCTCCAGGGAATTTCAGTTCCTCATGATTTGAGTAATGTTCCCAGAACATTATGAAATTTTAAATAACAAAAATCATCCCTCGTGTAAATATTACTTTAAATAATAATAATTACTAATAATAAGATTACCTGTGATAGAAAGCTCCACTTGTTAGGATCATGGAGAAATCATTACTCCATGTTGATGAATAAAACCACTGTGATTTACCACTATCCCAGTAATGATCCCTGGCAGGAAAACCTACAATGCGGTCAGGAAACTGCCTCCATGTTGAAAAGGCAAAATCAATCTAAAACATGGAATAAAAAGTCAGACGTTACTTGAATGACCTATTATTCAAAAAAAGACAATACACAAAAATTTTCGTTTATATAAAATTATTTGCAGTGCTAGTATTAGAGGATCACATTGAATGATTTAACATGTATATTTCTTTGATATGTACAGATTCAAACTTGCTGTCCTCATTATATTGAGTGCTCAATTAATGTTCTTGATTGCTTTAAAAAAGTTTTGCCTTAACTGGCCAGTACATGTTTGGTTGCAATTACGCAGAGTAAAAACACAGAGTAACCTACAGTGCAGCTCAGATATAAGCAAATTAACATATACACATAATTCGCGTCAGCCGAAAACCCGTACGCGCATATGATTGCTTTAACAAAGTCTTGCCTCAACTGGTACATGTTTGGTCCCAGTGCAGAGTAAAAACACAGAGTAACATACATGTAACCTTACACAAGAAGTAACATGATAATTACTGAGCAGTATAGCATACCTCGTCAGAATTAAGTTTGATATCCTCATCCAAGGATAAAATGGCAGAAGTTTCTATCATTGTTCTAGGCACAAATCGACTGTTTGCTGTCTGTAAAACATAGTCAAGAAGAAAAATCAGAAGCAATCTTGATATATAAACTTTCTGTTCCTTCATAAGTCCAGTATTATAAGTGATTACCCTGATGATTTCCGTTGATACAGTGTATAGTCAGGGGCGTAGCTAGCCATTTTTGGCTTGTAAGCCTGTTCCATACCTCGTAAGTGGGGAACATGGGGGAAGTCAAGTAGGCCTATTACATTTAACAATGCAATCTATATATAGAACTAGACGTGGGAAAGAAACTCAAAGAGAAGGTTGGGGACATGAGCACTTAAAATGGTTTTCTTGAGTCCAGAAAACTAGTTCTATGAAATAAAAATATATATATTCTGGAAGAAAAAATAACTATACCAAGGAAAGTTTGAAAGCCCAGGCTTACTAGCTAAAGAGAGCTATGCCCCTGATAGTTGATGTAGCAATAAGTAATTTTCTATTAATGTTAATTCATACCTTAGTTTCTGGTCTAACAACGACCAATGGAATATTGATAAGTGGCCATCTCTTCTTATGAGGAATTGGAGCATCAGATGTCCATAGTACAACAATCTATAAAATAAAATATTGAAATAAAAATAAGCATTTAGTATAAATTTATCTCTCTAGATATGTTCACCTGTCACTGTTTAAACTTCACTAACTACATGTACATGTAGATCTCCTGTAGACAAATAGCTCCTCAATAGAGACCTGTTGGCTGCAGCCACACGTTAACACTACATTTTGTAATCTTCCTGAAGCATTTAACATCTCTACTGACTGACACTGCATAATGGTTGTAAAACAGCTTCATTTCATTGTGTGATAAAAGTGGGTTGACTACATAAATTAGTCCATGTACATTGTATTAACTTCGGCCATACAGCAAAATAGGAACTGTTTAACAGCATCCAACACAAATTAGAGTAGTCTGAGTGTATAATTAATGATGCACTGCAATCTATTTATTTTTACCTTAGAAATAAACTTTGATTGTGCAGCATTCTTGATTAATCTGCTGAGAGCTGATGATTCCTTGACAATGGATGTTGTGGTGTAAATGACCGCAGTGAATTTATTGTCAGTGACTTCTAATTTGTTGTTATAGAAAGGAAAGTCCTTGGGGTCCATGGAAAACTGAGGCCTAGCTACAAGTACTCCAGGGAATGTATTCCACATTGGTTTACTGGCAGCTTTATTTGGAAATAATCGTGTACGAATAACCTGAAAAAAGCCAACAAACATTCACTTTAGATAACAGTAATGGCATTAAACGTACATTAAATTTTCAGCTCACCAAGCAGTAAAGAATGCTCCTAAACTGAGACAATGTGGCAAACATTTGCCTTCCCTAGTAGTTTTATTGCTCAGCGAGTATAGAGCATTTTGTTCAATCATTTGCACATGTATATAACATGGGTCCCTTGGAAGGTTAAATGATTCTGTCACAATTTTCTTTTACTTTACAACTGCCCATTAAGTTTCTAAATAGCAATTACATTTCATTTTTAATTGATCATTAGTTTGTTAAATTTTGCTTCCAATCAGAACATGTTCTATTAATATAAAGTTCCACCATTTGATACGCTTACGAACCCAAACCAATGCTGGTGCTGGGTTCAATAAAGCTAAGTAAGGCTGATGTGGCTTTCTCTCTAAATATTGTAACTTATTTACATGTGTGCCATGTCTACAGAGCAAGGTTTAAATAAATGTCCTGGCATCTACTCAAAAAATTCAGTTAGCAATACTACAATCTCATTTTCCTCAACCCTTTGACCAAATTTTCACCAAAAAATGCCGTTTCTAACTGTTTAATCAGTTTTTTGGCTGCCACGATTCAGATAGGTTTCCCCAAGTTAAGGTACAAAAATGTACAATATTTTAATCTAAAGCATGTGCATAAGCCAAAATTTGTTTTGTTTTGTTGTTTTTTAGCGATTGCCTGTTCTGAGTTTTTTTTTTCTTGCCCCTTTCCTTTCCTTTTTCTCAGTCCTTTTACTCTTGCTACCTTTCACTGTTCATATTCTCTCTGGCTGTCGTAAGAGTTGGGTGTTGATTCAAGGCAAAGCCTGGAAATGGGACCTTGGTCAGTTAAAGGTATAATGTGCCACTTTGCCACCATTTTTGCACCAAAAGGTGGTAACGTCGTTTTTCAATTTGCTACGTCAGAATGCCAATGATATCCAAAACCGACTGTTGTGCAGATATATCTACTCTAGCTCTACTATCTGCTTATCAAGAATATCTGGTGACATTTAAATTGATGACGTCACAAGTGGTACAAAGAGCATGACTGCTGAGGGAAACAATAATTAATTGCCCTTGGCAGTCACAGAGTTAATGCTACCATAGAAATATTCTAAAAAAGATAAATTCAGTTCAGCCATTTTGTTTCAAACAAAACAAATTATCGATGCATTTTTCCTTCCTTTTCATTGGCCGAGAGCCAACCACATGACCTGAAATAACAGTCTACTATTAATGGTTTGCTCATGTGCCGTTTAAAGGTGTTTTGCTGCAAACAATATTCTGCTCATGCGTAATTGTAACTATGATCACTAATGAAAAATGGCAGATTGCTCCCATGAACTGTCAGAGAGTGATTTAAATAAGAAACCAAATTTGGTGATCAAATGATGAATCAATTATTGAACTCAGTTATCGCAAAATATTGTTATTTGTCAGTGTCTTGCAACTCTATTATTTGCTTAAACCTTCGGGCTTTGGCAAATAATTGATCTGCCCTCCATTGACAAATCACAATATTTTGCTCAACCTCGTCCAATAATAATATTGTTAAATGTCTTCTAGTAATTAGTAAATAACCCTAAAAAACTAGCATAGGTCTCACTTATCTTTTCACACAATTTCATGGTAATAAATAGGGCCTAGCTCACCTACAGCTGTATTGTGTTTTTTTACAAATATTATTAACTTAAAAAAAAAGGTATAAAGCATCCATAGGTGGCAACTAATCAGTAAAATATCTATAATTTATAGCCATTAGCTGTGATATTGATAATGATATTGATTGCAAAATCCACTTAAAATATTGTTTACTTTTATAGAAAGGTGCTGGTATTTTGTGCAATAATTATATTTTATCTAGTTGTCCTATCGAGAATAATACAAAGCTGAAATTTAGCAATTTTTTTCCAACTCCTCTAACATCCTTGTCTAGGTTTTGATATTGTTCACTTTCTTAAATTTGAGGAAAACAAATTGTTAATATATTCAAGCACAGTATCAAATTATAAGGTCAAAACTTACTAGTTGGCTCCATTAGGCACTTAATACAAATTGCAAAAATAATTAAATTTCAGACAAGGAAGTAATTTAAGCAATGTCTTTTTGTCATAAAACCTCTGGCAAAATTTCTTATTGGAAGGTCTTTCCAAACTGTACAAAATAATGCCAATTGTAGTAAAATTGTGCCAATACTATACATTGACTTAAAAAGGATGTTGAAATAATACTAATGGAAAAGAACAATCCAGAATTATTCACTTCAAGATCAAGAGACTGTATACTCCTAACTGCTGTAAATGTTTCTTTTCTACTTCCTTAGAAATGTGTTTATGTTCGGAATTTGCATTTATCGCCACAGTGTTTTTCTCTAGGGATTTTGCGTCACATCTCGGTATTTAAGCCTCGTCGCCTCTCGCGTTAGTCACTCGACACAGCCAATTTCCCGCTCGCACCTGGCCGAGCTTAATTTTTCTAGTATTCTGTTTATAATAAGATTCATAGCTTACAGTGATGTAACTTGTTTTCTCCGCCGCTACTTTATCGCTTGTATGTTAGCCTTTTTCTTTCCCGCGTCTCCAATAAACTCAACTGGTCGTGTCCTTCCTATTTCACAGTGTTGTTGCTTTTCTGCTTATTAGAACTTAAACGTTTTCTCTGCGGCAGAATGCAATGACATAGCAGAGAAATGTACTTAATCAAAGTAATGGTATTAAGTAAATATTGTCCTAGGACTCATGAATTATGATAAAGAGTATCATGAAACATGGTGAAGGAAAATGCTTGATTTGTTTACGGACTTTACTAAAAGTGTGCTGTCTCACACAATCCGTACAGGTTTTTTTAAACATTATTTTAACCGCTACAGACCACTGTGGTGTCCAGAATGTGCAAGGCAGTCTACACTTCATGGAATTGTCAGCAATAATAATATAAAATTTCAGTTCTCAAGAGTTGAACCAATAAATGAATCAAAATGACCCTTGTAATTATTAACATACAGTCAAACTTCACTTTTTACAATGTAAACACCCTGTTGTTATGAACGAAGGTTAAAAGTTTATGCATATCTTCTCTGATAGAAAATTCCACTTAATGTTCAATGGCACTTTCAGTGGTCCCCAATAAACACCTAACAGAAGTCAAAACTGTTCCTCACCTCTAATGTAGTAAGCAAGACCTTCTCTACAGATGAGAAATATGCCTCATAAAGAAACAGAGTTTGTTGTTTCATAGCCAGGATTTGTTCCTGACTGAAGGATCTCACAACAGAGGGAAGTTCTGTCAACAGACGTTCATCGCCTTGAATCAGAGCCTTGCTCCAATCTATCACCTCTGAAAAAGGCAGCTCCCAGCCATTGCTTAGTAACACTGGAATACAGCCAGCCTGGAGGGACTCCAGAAAACGGTATGAGCCAAGACGTCTTCCCCGAGGAGTCAAACAAAATGTTGCATTTTTCAAAAGCTCATCATAGTCATATCTGCAAGCGAAAAAACAATTTTTTCCTTGCACCAAATATAATACAAAATAACTAATTCTACTTAATGAGCGAGTTGCTCTGTATTTATAGCTGTTTTAATTGTTACAATTTTGCTACTTTTGTATCATTCATAAACCATAACAAGGCTGTGGTCTGACAAGAATTACAAGGAGTCCAAAGGTTCCTAATCATGCAATCCTGAGTGCTCAGCACTTAAGCTTACAGTTGTATGTGAAAAAAGTTTTTCCAGTCGTCCAAAGGCAAAAGTTAGTCGCCCGTGGCACATGGGTACTTTTCTACAGCACAATTTTTTGATGGCAGGTTGTTTTAAATTAATATTAAATTACATCAAGACTGATAAAATCTGTCAAACCAGTACTTAGAAAGAACCAGACTTGAAAATTAAAGATTTAATAATCCTAATGGTTAATGTTTCCATTATTTAACATTTCAAAAAGGAGATTTTACAAATTAAGACCTTTATCCAGCAGCCATAATTAAATTAATTTGTAATTATCTTTTCAAGCCACAAATGAAAGCCCCCAAAATGTTTGTGAAAACAAAAATAATATCCTGCCATAACTGTTTGTGAAAAATTTGTACAATGAAATGAATCATAGCAGCATATCAGTAATACAGATTAAGAATACTATATTGACTTTGGATATGACTGTCTGATAGAAGTGTTTTCCAAATAATTATGCAAAATAAACCCATCAATCAAAGTTTATTTATCACGTCTCCCATCAGACTGAAAGAAAAACAACTTGTATTACATGCAAAAAAATTCATAAACATCATTATGCTTATATAAGTTATGACATAAATACAAGGCATGCAATGGAAATAGCAAAAGATTTACAGTACTTGAGCAGAACACCACCACCAAAAGTAAAAATTTTCACCAAAACAGGGATTTGTCTTATGGCTGAAATTTTTTGCCAAAAAAAAAAAGAAATCAAAGGCACACAGAAAACACAAAATTGAGAAAAAGCTCAAGTTTCTGTGAAGTAAAAATTTTTCACCTTCTCAAATGTAAGCCAAAGAGTATAATATTATATCAAAGTTTAGCTCTTGGAGAATAATGCAGTTTCCCTTTATTGAAGTGTGAACACTTTTTGTTAAATTGCATTCCATAAACTGCTACAATATCTTCAGTGAGTTAAGAGTTTAATTAAGCTCATTTTGAGTTCTACATTTGGTTATGCTCAAAAGACCTCTGGTAACATTCCATGACCTAACCACACTATGTATTTGTAATCTAACTCATAGGTTAACACAAAAATCTCATACAGGACATGTTCAGGATTAATCCCTCTAAAAAAACATAATTACAGTGCTGTTTTAGAAAATATGTGGTATTTTAACAATTTCACTAGCTCTTAAAAAAGTCAAATCCTCTTCAACAATGTCTCACTAATAAACAAATATTGAAATGAAAGATTTGAGTATGAGAAAACACTATATAACACCAGGCCATGATATCACATGAAGAACAAAATCATGTTATCATTCAGCAATGTTATTAAGCACACTAGGAGGCAGTCAGAGACTATATGCATGCTGTCAAACTACAAGTAGAGTGGGCATTTAGCCATCAAAACAATCGTCTGATAACAAAATACCAGTGAAGAACTTGAACAATCGTCTGATAACAAAATACCAGTACAGAACTTGATTTGAGCTCTTAATCCAACAAGACTATGACCACATGAAAACCTTCTCCCACACCTGCCAGTATGTGAAGTAACAATGCCTTCTACTTTTAAGAAATTCAAGCTAACTTTAGTTGATTTATATCTTGTGCATAAATTTAATTTTAACATTATCTTGCTTTTCTAACGACTAATTTGATTGTAAAATGTTTTTAAAAATAATAAATATACTATTTTATACATTTTACAAGGTGACTAAACAGGTGTATAAATATTACTAATGTTATTAGTTTGTTCTAATTTCCAGAAAGACGACTTCTTTACTGAAAAGCTCTATTTACATGACAAAGAAAACACAAATGAAGGGTTTAACCACTGCTGTAAAATTAAAGCAGTCTATTTTCTTCTGACAGCATAAGTCAATATCTCATGTGGTTTTCAATATCAGATATCATTATTCTTTGGCCCAGAATGTCTCGACCACATTTAAAATAATGATATGCATTTATTCGACCACATTTAAAATAAATGATATGCATTTATTTAAGTGAAAGTGGGAATGAACATATTGTGCAACGAAATGATCATTAAAATATATACATGTTCAAAAATGACAGAGCAATGTTTATGTAGCCAAAATGCTGAGAAACATAATCCAGTGTTAATTGACAGTCCAAGCACAGTTGAAAGTTGTAATGGAATGCAGGACTTTTAAGATAAATAAACCGATCGAGTTAAGCGAGCGAAACAAGCTTGAAACATTCAGGTAGAGAGCACGCTACAGTGGTCGATTTTCTCTTTTGATGAACCATTTCTTACCAGATTAAACGGCTGGTAGACATCAACAAAAAAAAATAATTAGATCTTTAGAAAGATCCACAAAAACTCTCACGTGGAGGGGAAATTATGAGATTATTCCCACATCGTTAGAAAGTCGTAAAATACCGCCAAAGGCATTGTTAAAATCGCCATTTATCAAAACGTTGTTCGCAAATATGTGCTGTTCACGGTGTGAAAAGTGCTTTACGTGCATAGAAGCTTATAAGGGAGGTACATTCCAAAGATTAAATCGGCTAAGCAATCAAACACACTAAATTTAGCATTCAGCGAGGCGAGTAGAGAGCAAGCTTTGTAATACATACAAAGCTTACTATATGAAGCTAAAACTTCAAATAATTTAACAGCCATTTTCAATTTCACGTCGTTAAACGGTCAGAGCAAAATGTGAATCAAATACTCATTTAACTTACTTGTCATAGTCCTCGTTGTCTTTCTCGCATCGCTGGTCCATGTACTTCCTCCAGTTCTTTCCATGTTTGCACGTTGTCAAAAGTACAATGTCGTTTCCGTTGTGAATGTGATAAAATGAGTTCCTAGACTCGCTTCCTATACCATTAAGATACCGCTTTCCCTTAAAAGCAAGTTTATATTTCCTATTCAGAGGAAATACCGCACAGCTCGAAGGAGCATCAACAGCATTGCCTTTTTGTGGATGACTTTTCAGAAACAGAGGAAAACTAACGTCAAAACCGGGTCTATAAAACTCCGTAGAGAGTGATGCTTTCGCTAATATCGCTTTACCAGCATCGAGGCGTAAGTCTTCAGAATAGTCAGGCCAAGTTCCAGAGAAAAGATTAAATATAACGTGGTTTTCTCCACCATTCCAATGCGGCAAAGACGACACCTTGGGAGGCAAATCGTGCACATAATCCTCGCTATGAATATCGCGGTCCAACGTATCGACGGAAGGTATAAATAAACAAGCCTTCTTCGGGTCATCTGTATAGAATTTACTCTCTCGTAGTACCTTTAACAGTTTACCAAACAACGGAGAAATTTTCTCGCCGGCTTGAATAGGATAAACATAAACTTTAAAGTCATTCAGACATTTCGTCCTATCAAAACATGTTTCCATAGTGCATTTTCTAGCCCGCACTGTTGCACGCTCAGGTCGAAAACCACCATGGTCTCGCAAACTTAATTCATCTTCTTTGTCTAAGAAACATAGCCTTTGCTGCTGTCCGCCGTTGGGACGAAAACTTGGCCTTGCAGACCGACGCCACAAAGGAGTAGTTTTTCTGTACACGATGAAAGCACTGCCGCACAGCAAACTGATCAAAAATATTAAAGAATACCTCTTCTTTGCATTCATCTAAGTCCTTGAAACTGTTTTTCATCTATACTGCCGTTGCTCCCTTCCAAATTCCCTAAATAAACCAAAAAATACCAAATAATTCATCAAGAAGCACGACTTCCTCGCCGCTGCAGTGACATGACAGCTAGTGAGATTCACCCCGCCATGGTGTGACGTCATCTCACCGGAAAAAGGAGAGGCAAGCTACAAACCGGAAGTTGGGGTCATCATCTCAGATATTGCTAATCAGTCTGATTTCTAATCGAGCATTTTTGAACTTAAAGGGGAATTAAAGCCACAAGAAACAGTATTCGATTTTCGCACTGAACACTTTTTTCACGTTTTGTAAAATGCACAAGAACAATCATTTTCTGATCGTTGATGTTATTACCAATAACAAATCACAGAGAATTGATATTTTTTTTGGAAATTTCGTAACTTTCTAACTCAAGACGGAAGAAGTCTGAAAGCCGTGAAAGGGAATATTCCGAGTTTTAGTAATGTGCTATTTTTATACGAGAAGAGGATATCCGGATCATTGAAAAAATTCTCTAACACTTATTAACGTTTTTAAAATATCACATTTCGTATAAACCTAATTTGTGTTTCCTCCCCCGCTATAGAACGTGATATTCTGTCTTGTTCTACAATTTATCCCTTCACCTTTGCCACCCATTCCAGTTAAAACGTTTGTAGATATTGGCAAAACAACACAGCAATATAGCTGCGCCATAAGCTCCTCCAAAAAGAAATATTTCCAACATTGCATCAAAAACTCACCACATTTGTCAATTTTAACGTCTGGCACTATCTACAGCGGAGATCGCTATACTGCAGGGGGGGACTGAAAGTAGTGCTTGAGCTGTATCACACCATGCGAACGGAACTGAAGCTTTCAAAAACGGTAAAAGAAAATCTCTGTATGAACTTCGCGGGATACAAACTAGCGGTCGATGCATTTTTTTTAATACGTACAGTTTCAGCATAGAGACGTGCTCTTCTTCCACAACTTTTTTTTTCTCAGAAGAGCGGCGCTCAAATTATATATATTTTTATTTGTGGTATAGTGCAAAATAGTACTTTTGCTCATTATGATAACCTCGCCATGAGAAATTAGTTTACTTCCGTTAGAAATTTTCCCAAATTAGAAAAAATTGTGAAACCCATTAATCTGGTCATCAACGGGCCACAGAAATCTACAGCTACCCCGTTAAAACGGTCAGTGACCCGATTAAAGAAGAAAATGACTGACTGAACTTTTCTTCAGACCAGACTATAGTGGCCTAAATAGCGAGGTGGACGTATTAATGAGAGGCCCAAGGGCGGGGTTGCAATCAGGAACTGGAAGAAAACTCGAGAAACACATTTTGTTCAATTAAGTTTCATCACCTGTTTGCTATTCGCCGACAATACAGTGATCGGACACTATAGTTTTGTAAAACTTTTATTAGCATATTTATTAATGTGCTTTTCATCAGTGCTATGGCATATTTCGAAACAAAATGGCATACTTTCTTAAAACTGACGAGATCGGAGCACTATTAAATACTACATCTCTTAGTTTTGCCGGGCAATGATAATCTAGTCAAACCCTGAGGTCATGTCAGTAATTATCTAAAACTTGGAGCGATGTTTGAAAGCTAAAAACATGGTTTCTCATTTTTGGGCCTGAAAACGGAACCAACCTCGTTCCCAGGGTCCTCTCTGGATGTAGAGAGAGGACCTTGGCCACGTTGTACCACGCCAGAACATGTAGACACCTAAATCGCAGGGTCTTCTATTGATTATTTTCTATTCATGTATATGATGCTGTTTTTTTTTTTCCTGCTCCCGTTTTGATTCTTTTTTTTTTTTACTAATAGAAACTCTGTAAATTGAGGAAGAGCGAGAAATGCGTCTTCGTTCCCAAGTTTCTCGACTAGGCCCAGTTTCTCGATAGCGAAGAAAAATAGTGTTTGTTATTTCTAAATGGCGTTTCAACTGGCTCATTGTAGTGGCGAGAAAATTCGGAGATATTCTGCAACATAAATAGATAAGTAAATCCGCCACAAAAATAACGGGAGTCCGAACATTCTTTAGACGTAAATTTTGTTCCCAAGATATAATCATTAGCATGCTAATCGAATTGTTTCCTTTTCAATAATTCTTCTTTCAGGTCTTGCTGCGTGGCTTGACGATATATCGTGATATTATTCAACCTCATATATTCAGCCTAGGTAAAAATTAAGAAACCGAAAATTTACCCCGCGCTCAATCCTTTATCAGGTTAATAGCCATATAACGCCCACGAAGGAAGTTCTCACCCAAAAAAATAACGGCTATAACTTGCTTCGAACGATTGCTCACGGAAAGCAGGAGCCCAATCGTACAGAAATTTTATGAATTTTTAGAACCGTATGTAGCATGAAGACTAGACAAGGTAAATCGAACATAAGTTTCGATCCGTTGG
>OZ026604.1:30239117-30369117 GCA_964020085.1 Micromussa lordhowensis | reverse complement strand
AACACCATCCAGACACCAAATTCATTCGAAAACTGAAATGTCATACGCTATTATGTAAGATCATCACAAGAATATTTTCAGCCTAAAATCGGCAAAAAAATAAAAATATTCAGCCTCGGCCGGAAAACATTATTCTTATAAAAAAAAGAGTGTAAGTCATTCTCCAATTAAGCGTCTATCGCTACTGAATCATATTTTGGGCGAGGGATTTCAGATGCTACTGCGGTAAAACGCTTTAGGGCAAACAATCCACCCAACTGTGCTGTACTTACAGAGCTTTTTCAAAACCTTTCTCTGTTTCAGTAAGCTTTCCGAAGATTTCTCGTGTTCTGACGAACTTATGTACATCCCCCTATGGACTGATTCTGTTTATTGGTAAACGTTTCTGTCATAAATACCTCTTTTCAAAAATATGCGAGCAGGAGCGCTCTATAAAGTGCGAGAACAAAGCCGGAAGGAAAGGAATATCTCTTCAATTCCTTTCATATGCCGTCACGGCGGAGACAAGCGACAGCCGGAAATACCTCTGCGTTCGCAGGCTAGCTGTGATCGCGAGATGTTCCGGGACCGCCTGTTACGCAAACTTCATAAAAATGTGCTGATGTTTGATTTCGTTTTAGTCTCAGTATTACAATTTACTCACCGCATGGCCCTCTAGCGTTTGCACTTACTGTCAGCCTAGTTGTCACGTTACGTATTTATTATGTAACGTTGTGTGCATTTGTGTTGGTACAGCTCATCGTGTTTTCTTCAAACCAGACGCTTCTTAATCTCGTCCCCAGAGCTCGCGCGTTTTTGGCTATCGGCCACATGGTGCTGATCAAAAGGAACGTGTAGACATCTTTTGTCATTCTACCTCCTTCTCTTAGGCATTCTCTGCTAACTAAGGGAGCGAACGGGGCTTTGCTTAGAGGGGCTCAGTCACCGCTTTTCTTTTTTCAGTTATTTTGGCCATGTACTAAATTATCTTTAAATGTAAGGAAACCTGAAAAGATAGAAAAACACCAAAGAGATTATAATAAACCATAAATGAAAAAAGGAAAGCCAAGGATGGCGAAGATTAACACGGATTACAAACAACGAACTTGCCCGAATGATTTGTCATAAACTTTCCAAGATACGCAGCTCCTTTAACTTATAAGAAGCGAAATACACAATAAACACTGTGCTTTGATATGCAAACCTTTTATACAATCTCGCTAAACAGGGCTGGCTTTTTATTATTTGACTTAAATACATTGCAGTACATGGCTTTACAATAAAATTACGTGAAACTCAATGACATTACGCTAGCCGGTTACTTCACCTTCATAAACAAACATTGCTAATTTATTTGCAGTTAAAGATTGTTGAGTCAGATATTTAAAGGCAGCGACTTATGGCTTTTCCTGATCACGAAAAATAGTTTTAATCATAACCTACAATACAGCTTCTGAAAAAAGATTGTATCCGCTAATCGCTTTGATCGCACTTGTGCAAATTGTGCTCCAAACAAACGGCGAATGCACATCTCCTGCACGAAGTAAACTTGATCCGTCCGAGGAAAAGGTGCCTTCATACACTTTCTTGTTTAGCATCTGATAAGTGAAAACATTTGTGTCAGTAGATTATTAACAGCTCAGTGTCTCATGCTATAATGGCCCGCCATCATTTTTCCTCCCATCCACCAAACCCTCAGCGAGCGCGGGTTAGTAACCTTCTCTATCTACCAAACACGAGCCACAACAACAACAAAAACAGCAACAAAAACATGGACTCAAAACAAAATCGTTTTTAATGAAAACTTCCTGAAAAACTTACAGTTCAAACGCTAGGGTTTTATTTATTGCAGGTGTATAGGTTATTTATATAGGTCGGCGCGGGAGGAAAACTTAAGAGACAAATGCTATATCAATGTCTTGATTCGTTAAGAGGTTATATTCTTCAGCTGGTAGAAATATATCTTTGAGTCTATAAAGATCAGCTTTTCAACACTGCAACTGCCCAACGTGTTTGCCTACTCATAAAAATACTCTTTTTTAGACTTACCACTTTCTTTCCTGTGCCATAATGTTTCGTCAAACATCTTCACTAGTTTCTCTGAAAAAAAACACAGAGATGTTAAGGATTGATTTTATCAAGTGCATAATTCAATGTTGCAGTAGTAATCCGGCCCCAGTTCAATCTACGTTAACTATTGGCTTTGTACGCATACGTTGGTCACGACTAGACTAATATGGACTTTCCTTTAGTAAAGTTAACTTACTTTACTTCAATTAATGCCTGGAGGAATGCTAACTATTCATGCAGCTGAAATGAATTATTAAGAAAACGCATTCTTGCGTATTGTTCACGTTTTTTTCTAGAATTTCGACAAAATCCGGGTTAATGCCGTCATCCATTGTTTCGGCGTGCTTTATAAATGCGCGTTCATGATTTTTATTGGTCGACCTCATACCCTGTTTGTGTTTCACACCTCGCTACTTATCCCGTCCTCTCCGTTTCTCTCCCAGGCCCCACTTTTCGCCAGCCCGCTTTTCCCGTCGTTGCCGCCGAGAGCCTGGAATTTTCCTAAAACACTTTCTAATACAGCCGGTGTTCCTAAACATATTTTTAAAACGAAAACTTCGCCTAGATTCCGTCCAGTTCTCTCAGAATACGCTGATGTTCTACGAGCTTCGTGGGGGATATAATCATTTGCATTCTATTTTTAGGCCTCGCGCGCTTCGCTATTAAACTGCATGTAATTGACAAGTGAATCAACATTGTAAAGATATAAAAGTAATCCAGTAACCAGTGTCACTCTATCACAATTACATCGTGCTTTTATGTGGTTGATGGCAGCATCAAGATTCGACTTGTGAAGACATGATTGATCATCGCAGTTATATACACAACTTAAGTAGTTGTGAAATTAAAGCCTGAAGACAAATTCAGGCCTGAACGGGATTCGAACCCATGACCTCTGCGATTCCAGTGCAGATACATGTGTTTCGAATCCCGTTCAGGCCTGATTTTTTTTCAGGCTTTAATTTTACAACTAAGTTGTGTATATAACTGCGATGATCAATCCCGTCTACACATCTTTCCCCGAAGTTCAAATATATGGTCTTTCATATATTCACTTGCAAGATTCTACTTGTAGTAAATTTTGCAGAGAAAATTTTTGCAAGAATATTTTTTTGCGGGAACTTTTTGCGGATCGTGGAAAAAAAAACCGCAAAACTTTAGTGCCGGCTAAGCTTCTTACCTCTGTTCTTGCGCCACAAGGGTAACGCGGCTTTCAACATGCTGGTAAGTTTCTCTAGAAAAAAAAATTACGAAGAGTTAAGGCGGGGGTAAACGTGAATTTAAGTGAAATTTGGGTAAATTTAAAGAGTGGTTGAAAGGGAAAAAAAGGGTTATGGAACACCACCAGACAGTTGCCCGACCGCACAATGGCACCCCAGATTGTTGGGCAACTGTTTAATTAGCTCATCAAAATTACCTGCAGGAGCATCCGCGCTTCCAGCTAAGGGACAAAAGGGAGAAAAAAGAAGACTTATTGAATAAACTAAATTTTCCAGTACAGTAATTTTTTCGAATTGTGGAGGTTTCACAACTAATGCTAGGTTATTACCTAAACTTCAGCCTTCCATAAGACAGAGGATAAGAAACGAACGTGATCTACCTCTCACAAAAGAGTGGTGCGGGCGCAGACACTGCAAAACTTCCGACAATTCTGCAGTCATAACCGGATTTGGCAACAAGAAAAAATTCTAGAGTTTTTTTTTTCACTTTAAAACCTTCATTTGGGACAGTGCGACTTATGGGGGCATAAACTCGCCCACAATTTCTAGCCTGCGAGTAGGCTCACTTTCGAGTCACATGCGTGAGTCCGCAAGTGAAGCCATCCGGCGGGAGAAAGTTAAGTCTGGTAAAGGGGCACTTCGCTGGGGTCTTCGCTGGCTCGCACGTGTGTACCCGAACGAGAACCTGAGACAGAAAAATTTCATGCAAATAGTTTGTCGTCTTTAGTTCTCGTGACACAGTTTTTGAGCCGGCTGCTCCACTCTAACCTGTGTTCAAGAATTCTTCGATTTTCTCTGCGATATTGCAGGCAAAACACACTCAAGCGACTTAAAATAATCTGGCCCCTTAGGTTTTCTTTGTTTTCTGTCGTGAAAAAGCCGTGGAGATGGAGTTGCATTTTTTTAATCGTAGGGAGTTGAAAAATATAAATTCTTATAAAACTTAGGGTTAGGGTTAGGGCGATTTCTTTTAATCGCTCTCCTGGGAGTTGTGCAGAACCACGTACGTTGCCTGGACTTGTAGGCCCTGGGAACGAGTCTGTGGACTCTTCCGACAGAATTTACAAGCTGTGATATTCCATTAGTCTTTTTCGAGGGTTTACGTATTAGCATACTGTAAGTAAATTCGTTTCTGATCAAGCTAAAAAAAAATGTGCGTTCTGAATTTTGAAATTAAAGATGATGTCCAGTCATTTCCAGGCCGTACTGCATGCGCAGTCTCGGCACCCTAATGGTTATAAACATGAGCTCAAACATTGTTAGATCCGAATCGATGGAATGCGAATTGATGTTATTCGTTACGAACCACCTACTTTATATTTGAGGCCTTTCAAATTCTTTTTCCAACAGCTTCATTGATTTTTACAGCTGCGAAGTTGTTTCATCAAGTGATATGAGAAAGAACGAAGCATAAAGCTTAGACCACTTCGCATCCATACTGGCGGTTGTTTTGAAACTTCTAATTTTACTTCATGTAAGTAGTTGCGAAATGTTTACATTTTGTGATGCCTTACATGAAACAAAACAAAAACGCAAACAAACTATCGAGAGTGCGCAGTACGGACTGGAAATCATCTTTAAATTTGAGCTTGATGTATTGAATACTATTTGTGCGACTCCGGTATTATTTTCAAAGAATGCATGAGCTCATTAGCGCTTTTCGACATTTTCCTACCAGAAATTTGGGTTTTTGAAAGTCAATTTCGCATTAAATATTACACCCAAAGAGCCAAAGAATTGACCAGTTTGAAAAGCACTTTAAATGTTTATGGGCAATTTGTATCTAACATAATGTCTACTCTATAGGAAAATTAATTACCTGACGAGGGAATTCCGCGTTAAATTGCACGCGAAAACCGATATCGCACGAATCGCCAAGCGATGAATGCGATATTGGTTTTCAAGTACAATTTAACGCGGAATTCATGAGTCAGGTAATGAATTTTCCTTGAATCGCATAATTTAATAAAACTGTAGAAAAAGACGTTGTAGAAAAACTTTTTTGCAGTTGTTGTGTTACAATTTGACGACAGTTGTTACGTAGATGCAAAACAATATCACTTAGCCTCGTTTTCAACTCGCAATTCCACGCTAGCTAAATACCTCGCTTCGTAAACCAATCAGAATGCAAGATTTTATTCAATTATGCGATTCTAAGCAAAATCGTATGTGAATTGCCGACAATGACGTCAGCAAATTGAAGTTTTCTATGAAATCGTTGACTTTTTCTAGTTTGATATATGCTCCGAACCTGTATTTTGCTTAAAAGTTGCCCAGAAAGACAAAACTGGCTCGAGGTTGCTCGAAAAAAGTTGCTCTAAAGTTGCCGAGCACAATCGGGACAAGCCTAACCATAGCTTTCCACTGGACCCTGGTCTGATCTTCTCGGCCTCACCGTCTTTCTGTTGTAGTGTCCAGCTCCGTGCGTCTCGATGATTGTTGACTTTTTAATCGGGCTTTTTAACTGAACCATGTTACCGTTTGTATCGTAGAGAGCTAACCGTAAATTGGATAACCGGAGGCGTACGCTAGCGTAGCACTCTACTTTATGATCTGAAAAACTTAGTGGACTTATTTCAGGTTTTAAAACCGCGACTGAAATCGTAACATGTTATCGTATTTTTCGTTTTGCTCGTAAATCACAAATCAAGAAGGTGATATCGATTTTTATGGAGTTTTCCTGGAGTTTTGCAGTTTCTAAATCCAGGTTTTATCAGAACGATAGAATTACTGAACCAAATATGAGTTTTAAGGTGTAAATTTATCTGTGGAAGCTCTATGAAAGGGTTACCTTTTCTGTCAAAAATGGTATATTAAAAGGTAATTTATGGATGGGACTTCAGGACGGAGTCTGTCAGGTTAAAACTTTGTTACCAGTCCCTTTCACAGATGACTGACTCGCTCAAGGTTAGAATTAGACAATTTCCTCACTGATAAACTTCACTTTGGATTTAAGGGAAATGGGAAATGGGAAATGGGATGATTTCAAATTCTAAATGTGTCGGAAAACAGTCAGTTGCATTTACGAGGGTTTCTTCACGTAACTTGAGTCCACGGTACTCACACAATAATACAGCGGTAAAAACGTCATTGCTTGATTATGAACCAATCAATTGTGCTTTTATTTTGGCCCATTACGCCAACGAGCCAATCAGATGTCGCCTTATTTTGGACATTACGAAGGGAAATCGAGGAAAACAACGACAGTGAAATGATGTTTTGGCCGTGAGAATCGACAGGGGAATTGTACATCCGTAGAATTAAGCCATGGCGGCGCATCGCAGATTCAATATTCCTCTGCATTCCAACGATGCGTTGAAAACCATGAACGATCTGCGAAGGAAAGGCGAGTTATGTGATGTCGTTCTTCATGTTGATGGCAGGCAATTTCCCGCGCACAGAATCGTTCTTGCAGGAGCAAGTTCCTACTTGCGTGCCATGTTTACAAATGGCATGTTGGAAAGTGGCATGAAAGATATTAAATTGCAAGGAGTTGAAGCAAGTGTCATGGAGGGATTGCTCGATTTTGCGTACACTGGAGCCATCGATGTAACTGTGGAGAACGTGCAAGCGCTTTTATCCGCCGCTTCCTTACTAAATCTTCAGAGTTTAAGATCGGTTTGTTGTGGTTTTCTTCAGACACACCTAGATGCAACAAACTGTCTCGGTATCCGAGCATTTGCGGATCTCTATTCCTGCTCAGAACTTGAAGAAGCTGCTTATCGTTTTGTCCGTCAACACTTCTTGGATGTAGCCAAAGGGGAAGAATTCTTACAACTGCCAAAACAAGCGTTGCGGAATCTTTTAAGGGAAGACCTGCTTCAGGTGCGCTCTGAGAATCAAGTGTTCGAGGCGGTGGAGGCGTGGATTTTGCACGATTTCTGTCGAAGAAAGGATTATGCAGTTGAGCTTTTAAGTAACGTAAGACTTCCTCTTTTAACGCTCGAATTTCTTGAAGCCCGAGTTTTTCCTTCGAAGATTATCAAGAATAATGCGGATTGCCAACTGTTACTGGCTAAGGTTCTAAACGAAAGTGCTCGCAATCTCCCTCGTTACATGACATTACCACGAGCACAGCCACAAGCAGTTTATGTCATAGGCGGTCGAAATGGTGTTGATTGTCAGCTGTCAAGCTTAGAAAGATATGACACTCTAACAAATCAGTGGATTATGCTGCAAAACATGAAATATCCCAGAACTGCAGTTGGTGCCTGTAGTCTCAATGGTTTGCTTTATGTAGTGGGTGGTGAATGTGCAGTTAGTGCACCACATGACGACACTATGTATGTGCGACATGTGGAGTGCTATGACCCGGCAGTAAACCAGTGGATTTCGCTCGCTGACATTGCTATTCAGAGATCGTTCATCGCAGTGACGGCATTAAATGGTTATTTGTATGCCCTTGGAGGTGAAGATAGGACATGTAGCTATAACTACGTCGAGAGATATGACCCAAAGACTGACCACTGGAGTACAGTGCAGTGTATGCGGAGGAAGAGATCAGGGGCAGGAGTGGCCGTTTGTGATGGTTTGTTTCCTAATTTTAAACGTAAACTTAAAAATCAGTTTAATACTATAAAGGAACCCTGTTAATTCAGTCATCAATGGGCCACAAAACTCTGGTCTTATTAATGGCTGTGTTAAAGGGGTTCTTTAAAAAAGAAAATTACTGACTGAACTTTTCTTTGGGTTAGGATAAAGTGGCTGTAATAATGATGTGGATACACAAGGGGGTATGCAAGTTGGGTTTCCACAGTGAGGGTTATCATTTACAAATCGTACAAACTTAATTGCAATAATATTTTGAGATGCCATTACTGCATTGTATTGATTAAGTGGAGGAAAATGATTCTGTGTCATGCAACATTGATGTTTAAATTTTCGAAAATTTAAGGTGGCTCTGAACCCCCTCCGTATATATTTTTTTTAAACTTTGCAAAAAGTTGCATCTTATCATGCTGATTTACAACTCGATGATAAAAAATGGGGGTCACCAAGCTCGTTTTGGAGTTATAAGCGCTTAAATTAAGGGTGTTTTTAGCAGGTCATATTGTTGCTATGGTAACCTATTGTACCATAAAATTGACAGCAACTTGTTCACCAATGATTGGGCAGTTTTTTGACACCATGATTTTGGTATCAACTGATATAGAGTGGTTATAATGACCCATCAAACTCTAAGTCTTGGAAAGTACTGGAAACTGTTTTGAGCCACCTTAAGCAGGCTGGATTTGAGCCCTGTCCAGGGTCACTGTGAAATGTTCTTGGCTAAGACACTTAACTCTCACAGTACCTTTCTCCATTCATGTGTAGGAAGTGATACATGGGGATAACCCTGCAATGTACTAGCATGTTAGCCAGGGGAGAGTAGAAATATATCAAGTGGTTTCATACTAATGAATCAACTTGATGTCTGATGGGCTTTAACTCAGACTTTACTTCCTACAACTTTTTATGTAAGCACGCTGGTGTGTTCAAGTTGTGAATTGAGGCACTTGTTTTGAAATCTACTATAAACTGCTACAACGCCCCCTGTTTATGGCCTGTAAACAAAATATTACTTCTGATTTATAAGCCCCCTCCGCTCTAGTTTAGAATGAAATCAATTGCGTTTTTGAATGCTGTTTTAAAGTTTACCGGTAATTACCAGTGAAAGCCAGTATATGCAAAGCTTATAAGCCAGCCGTCAGATACTGGCTCCAGATATTAGTAGTTGTTGTTGGCATCCGTCTGTCTCAGGAGACAATGGAACTCTGCGACATGATTTAGTTAGTGGTTGAAGTTAACTCTATCTGAAATCCCACATGGAGTTGTATAAGCCGAGGTCTTACAGGCAGCAATTGATGGGTATATGGTAACTGCACAGAGAGATACTAAATTTATCTGAGCTAAAATCTATTACTGTGTAATTCTTCGTCACAGGGAAGCTGTACATTGCTGGAGGTTATGACAGAGGTGTACATAGTGATAGAGCAAGTGTCGAGTGCTACGACCCCAATTCAGACACATGGACCTTTGTAACTGAACTAGAAAAAGCACGCTCTGGTATGTCTTTAGTAGCTGTCAACAACTACCTGTACGCACTTGGAGGCCGAAACAGGAGCACAGATCATTACTTTGATCTTGCTGAAAGGTACAACACACAGACACATCAGTGGCAGCCAGTTGCACCCTTGAACACGCCAAGGGCGTGGCCATCTGTGGCAGTTTACGACAACAAGATCTTTGTGTTGGGTGGATTTGATGGTGCGCACAGGCTTTCCAGTGTTGAGGTGTATGATCCTGATAAAGATGCTTGGCGTTTTGTGCAGGACATGAACATCTGTCGCGCAGGTTGCGGTGCAGCAGTGTTGTAGTTAAAAGACAAACAGGATTGATGAGCTAGGTTGGTTTTTCGCTGGAAGCCTAGATTAAAGGTCTTGTCACTAGGATTTATCTGGAATTAAAGCATTTTTAAAATAATAAAATCTTTTTACATTACAGCTACAACAGCAAAACTAAAGAAGTATGCTAGAATACTGCTTGGAGACTCAAGCCATAGACTTTTGTAATCAGGACGTCTGCAACGTGAATTGTAACCATATTGCGAGCTTTTTATTTTTCTTTCAATCTTTTGCGGCAGAATAGATTGGATGTTAAGCTGCCATCACAAGTAGTCATGCTGGTTTGAATGTGAAAGAAAGTCCTGCAGATCGGTTTGTAGGCTAACAAGTAAAAAGTTTTGTCAACACTTTAAATTAGTGTGTTGGCCCATAATTTTGAAAGCACTAGACAATAATCCATTCTCACAGAACATTTTTATAATCTGATTCTGATCATCATACATCAAATTTGCAAGTTGCATTTAACCTGTCAGTAGTGATTGCTAGAAATGCGCTTTGTATATTCTGTGATGTATTGCATATTGTATGATCTGTAATAAAGAACTCCCTCTATAAATGCCTGCTTCTGATGATAACGCCCACAAGAACAGGTGGCCTGGCTGGGTCGACTTGTACAAGCAGTAAAGCTATAACAAAGAGGGCAGGGGAATTTGGGTAGAAGGGTTTTCAGTCTCTCTGACCCATTCCTTCAGCAGCTTCATAACATTTTTTTATCACCAGCAATTTGACACCCCCTTTTGAAATTCTGTTTGACAGCTTGGCTGAGGTTCAATGATGAAGAACAGGCTTCAATGTTTAATTTCCAGTTTTGAGTGCAACTGACAGCGGCTTAGTGTTGGCAGGCGCGGATCCAGGGGAGGTGAAATGGGTGAATTTTCACCCCCTTTTTCTGAGCCCCCTTCTTTCTTTTTTTTCTTATCCCTCAAATATTGAAATAGTATTTGATTTCTCGGGCATTATTACAAAAATTCACCCCCCATTTCAAAATCCTAGATCCGCGCCTGGTTGGTTGCCAGTAGCCTGCAGAGTAAAGCTGTATGAACAAATACAGGGATTGAGTTGCCACCCACATATGCTTTTAAGGGATGGACCATTATTTCTTTGAGGGGGGTTGGGCAATTTTCTGGGGCATGATTTTTTTCCCTCATCTTTAGGCTCCAACTGATATTTTTTGGTGGGCAATAACTTGTGCAAGAATTTGGACAGGACCTGGTTAGAAAGCAATTGCTTGACTTTTCCCCATGACTCCCCTTGTAATATTTTTTTTTCAGCAGTTTTTGCTGTGAAGGAAATCTTTTTGGAAATTGTCGACACCCCCTCAAAGAAATGATGGTCTGTCCCGAATCTTGCATTCTATGTTTTCCCTTTACAACTGATATGAAGGCTAGTTACCCAACGATAGCTATGTGTGAAACCAGCTTACACAACAAAACAAGACACAGACAAAAACTTCAGAAGTGCATAAAAGGCTACAAAATGACACTTCACAAAATTAATACCAGCTTTAATAGCAGTGGAAATTAAATTAATCCACATTCGGTTTTCTACACCATAAAAAAATCTTGGTAAGCCAATAGGGCTAAAAACCACTAAGACTGAATGTTAAAAAATCTTACAAAGAAGTAAAATATTCATAAATACCAGCAGAAAAGCAAAAGATGAAACAATGAACAAAGCTGCAAATGACAACTGGTATCTGAAAATTTTAGTTCAGATAAACACTGCACAACTGTGTCTTAATATTCTTGTTATATCGTTAACTCGAAACTGGATGGCTGAAATATTTTTTGTTGTTTGAGGATAATATATGGCATATAAAAAATGTCTTGAAATATCACATGGTGTACATTAGTTGCAAAAACTAAGGGATGACTTCATTTTTGGGTAAAATGTGTCTACAAATATAACTCTCCAAAAATTTTAAGCATCCAAAATTTTAAACACCTGCAATTTTTTGCAGGAAATGTAACTCCTTTACAAGTTGAAATTAATAATAATGATACACTTGTTTAGCACTGTTTCCAAGTGGTTCAACAGCACTTCACAGATTCAAAACAAAAATTGACTGAATGTAAAAACTGTTAAACCATAATAAAACAATAAAAAATCAGCTTCAGTGAAAAGCACTCAATTAAATATGTTTTTTGAATCTATGTTTAAAAGAACACCCACCATAAGTTTCAAGATTAAAGGTTGGATAAAAGCTTGCCTTAAAATTTCCAATATCTGAAGTTACAAAGTACAATTTAAGTGGCACAGCCAGATAGGAAATTAGAGGGTTGGTTTATCCCAACTAAGAGAGAAATATTTTCCTGTCCAGTCTGACCTAACTCAGTCAATAACAACGTTGACTTCAATGACTGCTAAGAATAACATAACTATAAAAAAGTGTACGCCTCAATATTACATTTAAGTGACTTGATTATTGGAATATTGAACCTGCTAGTGGTTTTTCAAGAATGCAATAATGAATTGTTTATTTGAATATTGAACTTGCTAGTCATTTCAAAAATCAAGATTAAATTTGTTTATTCGAACATACCCCACAAACCGTATTCTTGGAATGACTAGTGGGTTCAATGTTCCAATAATCAATTCATTATTGCATTCTTGAAATGACTAGCGGGTTCAAGATTCAAATAATCAAGTAATCTTGAGGGGTATGCTTCCCTTGGTTTGACTGTAAAACCTTCACAGCAACGATTTTACAGAATTGAGAGACGGCAAGTCTCAATTTTTTCCTTAAAAGGTAGCTATAATATAACAATTTATTTAAAACTATAAATTGGCTGAAAACATGACATGAAGGACATTGCAGCACTGAATTGGCTAGAAACACAAAGCCATTCTATTAGGGGTGGCAAATGGTGCTGTCAAAAACAATGGGTGACGCAAAATTTGCGTTGAGTCACGGGCCTCACAGTTTTGACTTGTAGTGTTTTTGTGTGTCTCACACTCTCAATTTTTTCACAAAGCTGTCTCACAGTGTCAATTTTTTTCAAGACTAAGAAAGTCTTAAAAGCTGAAATAACCCTTGAATGTCTTTGAACCTGAACACCTCAAGCTCAAATTTAAAACACTCTGAAGTCTTGCAATTAAAGAAGTGAAAATGTGCTAGGCTTGCAAAGAAAAAACGCTAGTCTTGCCTTCTCACAAAGTTTTGCATTTGCCATTCACCACCCCTTCTATTCAAGGTCACCTCACCATATAAACTCTACATCTTAAAATTAAGCTCATTAGATGGGAGACAGTGATGCTCTTTGTCGAGGTGTCAAGTCTGGATGCCAGAAGTCCACAATTAAAATAAGTCTAAAGGTTGAACCATTGTGCCAAACTTCATGGTCGAATGAGTCATCGATGATTATTGCTTTGCCTTCTTCCCAAGTTCTGTAAAGGAAAACCACATTGGGTAAAGCATGACTATCATCTACCGGTATACCATTAGTTTGTGTGAGACGTAGGAGGTGCAGCAGCCTAATGGTTAGTATGCTGGACTCCAGATTGACCACTCTAGGTTTAATCATTGGCTTGGGTCATTGAATTGTGTTCCTGGCTCTCTCTGCTCCTTTCCCGAACAGCTTCTGATAATCGAGCCTATGCTCTCTCCACCTAGTGGGTAGCCTAGGGGTATAAACTGTTTAGAGGGGAACTTAGTGCTGGGGGTAACAAAAACATGAACTGGCCCAGTGAACACTTCACCCAGCTACCTTGTAATGTCCCTCTGCTGCCCGGAGGACTCCCATATGAAAAGGTCAGGGATGCTTGTTATCTCGCTTAAGGGTGTAAATCAATTCTGGTCCCGCTTGGGGTGTTCACTTTTCAGCTGTCAGAGTATCTTTTAGGGTGCACTTGAAGAAATAATAATAACAAATAATGCTCTTATTTCCATTTTTAGGTTCAATTTCTTGAGTCCGGTCTACAAGCACAGCAGCTTCCTTCCTGAACAGTGGCTGGTAATTGAGCCTGTTCCATTTTAAGTAGTATCTTTTAGGGGTCAAAAGCTTGAGCCACGCCAAGATTGGTCTCCTTTAGGGGTTTAATTCAAATTTTCCGACAAGGTCATTCCTGTGCAGCACTAAATTGGCTCAAGACACACAAGCATCCCCATTCTTTTCATCTGGGGAGTCTCCCCCCCCCCCCCCCCTCCGCATCTCCTGTCCATCCATGTGTTTGTCCATCCAGTCAGTTAGTCAGTCAGTCATTCACCAGACAGCCAGTCAATCAGTCATTTAGATGTTAATTACAAACCTTGTTTCACGTCCAACCCTTATGGCGACATTTTTGGGAATGACCAGTCCTAGGTGAAGTCGTAAACGGCAGTTTGTAGGACCAGTATGAGGCCAAACATGAGTGCCAGGAAGCATCACGGAATACTTGATCTGCGACATACAAAATAGTACCATATAGGTAAGGTGCTTAACTGTGATGATAGCACCTCTCTCCAACCACAAGTATAGAATGAGAGACATTTGGGAAAGTGCTGGTGGATAGCTTCCAATAATAACAGTTTTGAGACAAACCTGTTAAGGCGTGCAAGCCAAGCTGGCATGTCCTATTCACAACGTGGAAGTGACAAAAAACTAATTGTGTACTCCCCTGATTCAATGTCATGTTTATCAACTTAAAGCATTAGTGATATTAACATATTTATGTAAAAAAAATTATGTTCACAATAGTTCAAAATAATTATTGTAATACCATTGCGTATTTCTTTGTCCTGGTCAATATCTGGTCTATTTTGCTGTGTTACTCAACTAGTTTGCTTGTCGTATTGGCCATGTGGAAGCCGTTATCTTAGAGTTACATGCATATCAATGGTCCAAATGATGTTTAAAAACCAAGTATTGTACAACAAAGCCTGTATACCTTTAGCTGAATGTCTCCTTGTTTTCTTGGCATGGCTTGTTTAAACAGCATTTTTCATTTTTTGCTATCAAAGGTATCATCTACTATTAATAATAGATGGTAGCTTGGATAGCAAAAAGCAAAAAAAAATTTATATGGTGCAGAGAACATATATTTCAAAGACTCAAATTTTGAAACAATACTTCGTAATAAATCTGAAAATCTGCAACTCTTTTTACCACCATTGTGGTTAATCACTGGTTCAGTCTCCTCAAATTCCCATCACCTACAACTGTTTTCTATGGTTTGCCTTTAAGTGTCAATTTTTCAAAGTAAAGAATAATGGTGCCTTTCTTTTCGGTATATCTTTTTTCTTTTTAGAGACATTTACATTTTTGTATTATGCAAATGAGGAAAGTGATGATGTCATAAGTAGTTCCAGTAGTAAAACACTGAATAAAGAATATCTCTAGAAATATTGGAGCAGTGTTCTTTAAACTTGCTACATCACAAAAGAAACAGAATGACACCTACTGTGTTGCTGTTATGGCAACACTCTTTGGTCCACTCTCTTTCTGTGGAAAACCAAATATGCCCATTTGCAACCCTTTAAAGGCGGAGTACGGCAAGTCTTGCTCGGAACACACATGGTTCCCATATTGTCTTAACTCTCCCCATTAGATTGTTGGGAGTGGATGATCCTTGTTTAAGGTAAAATCTGGGACATTTAGTCGTAATTAAAACAGGACCAGCAGCATAACTGCTCCTTGTTGCATCATGCTACTGAAATCTTGAGAAAAGTGCTGGCCTGATGGCTACCCAAAATGTTTACCTTTTTGATGAGAAACAGTCTTCTCTTACTTGTTTTGAATTAACCTTTAAACTCACCTGCCCTCTCTTGCAGCTTGTAGCATCTCTCATTGTATCAATGATAGCGCAAGTCTGTGGTGTTTTCCGACAGGCAGCTTCACTCTTTCGGCCTCGTTGATACAGAGTAAACTGTTTCCAGTCTCCTTGCGATTTAAGGTTCTCTTCCTCTGGTATAAACCCCCCAGACTTTTTGTCAAGTACTGATAATCCTTCATCTCTGATCACTTGCCAGTTGGATTCAAGTTTTCTTTTTAAATCACAAAATAAGAAAACACTTATGAGTAACTTTAGTAGGCACAAGAAAATTTCCAAGCTTTGTTCTCCACACCTGCAGCAAACCTGTTACTTTGTGGATAAATGCAATCAACAACTGGCAATTTCACCTTTAACATCATGGGAAAATAAAAGATACTCAGCTCAGCCATAACAAGGTGTTATGGGTTATAAAGACCATTAATGACAGCCTTGTATGTGGTTAATAATATACAAATCTAGCCTACCGTATAGCTCTTTCATATCCAGTTTCCTCTGGGGTCCACCACGGACGTGCCGTCAGGGGAGTGTCAGCATTGTACAGGGACCGTTGCAATGGAGATAAAAATATTCCTTTTCCTGCAGCCTCCTCATATACCTTGTAAGCCTGTACAAGATGGTAACAATACGCTTGATCAACTTCAAGCTTCTAAACAATTACCACCAAACCAACACTTAATCCAAACCTGAGGGGAAAGTGAAGCTCATACATGTACAACTCTAGGTCCGGGTAAAGGTAAAGTCTGCATACGAGCCTAGTGGCTCATCAGGCCGGAGCTTATCCCGGTTTCAGTAGTATGAAGCGACTAGGCGTATTTCTACCCCCCCTGGATGGGATGCTAGTCCATCGCAGGGTTACCCCCAGCATTAAACTCACCGGTACCCATTTATGCACCTGGGTGGAGAGAGGCACTGTGAGAGTGAAGTATCTTGCCCAAGAACACAACACAATGTCCCCGGTCAGGGCTCGAACCCGGAACGCTCGCTCCGGAGTCGAGCGCACTAACCATGACACCACCGCCCTCCCCGGGAGGAAGGGGCAATTCTCACATAGAAAAGACAGGGGTGCTCATCTAAAATTAAAAAAAACCCTATGAGGTACCAAGATTTCTGTTTTGTGGGCATGGCTTGAAATTCTTTTCACCCCTAAGAGGTACCAATTCTAAACCTGATTTACAACACATTAACACACGCTTTGATAACTTTTAATAGCAATAACCACAATTATTCTGAATACCTTTTACTTGTAAATTTTATGAAAGCATTGTCATAAATCTCTATCAATACCCTAAACGCTACCAAGGAAGCTCCTACTGTGGACCTTTTAAGGCTGAACATCCTAAGAGATACCAAAACTGCTCCCAGGAGCCCTGCAGCACTGCTGGGAGTGTGCAATTACCCCATATTCCTATCACCACGTTTTCACAGGCCGATTTATTTTTAGTTTGAATTTACTGCAAATTCAGACCCCCGCAGGAGCCTCAGTGACCAATCACAAGCATGGGTATTTTTAACTGACATCATTTCACCGGAAGATTTAAAAGAAAATCTGCCATTTTTTCCCTTACTGATGCACACTCATGAAGACCAGGGGTGCTTTCCATTTACAAAAACCATCCGGTTGGAAATTTCAGGCATAAACATTTAACACTTAAATGCGACGTTGCGGTAGAGGGAATCGCTATAATGTCTATCCACATCAGCTAGAGAGGTTAAAAAGAGTAGAAAAATGGCATGGGCTCAAATCACAGCCCATATTTTCTGAAGCTTCCTTAACAGAATGGCGCGAACCATTTGATTTTCCAACTGGAATTTCCGGTTTTCCCGTGTAAATGGTAAGTACCCCTGAACTGACCTTTTTCGCGTGAAACGAAACCTAAAAATAGACCGGTCTGTAAAAATGCTGTGACACAGGCTTATAGTATGGGAGTTACACACTCCTGGTGATGGGCTCCTGCTGCTTTTTAAACCCCTAAATAGTATGACAAGCACCCCTGTCCTGTCCCCCCAGCTTCTAGGCCCAAACATTTTCCGTACAAACAGAAAAACAGTTAAGACAAAAGAAAATTATTATGGCTTAAAGCAGTCTCCTTAGCAGCTGTTTTAAGGTTGTCACACAATACTCGTTGGGGAAGGGAGCCTTGCGTGATGACCCTTAAACGGCAACGAATGAGACTAAGCTTAAACATATTCACAATATACAGGACTCATGTACCTCATCTGGTTTTCCAACCCTTGTCAGCGCGTCTCCCAAATGAAAATAAAATCTACCATCATCAGCACCAGGCTCGCCACTAGAGATGCCATCACGTAGAAGAGGAATAGCTTCAGTATGTCGCAAGTGATCAACTTTCAGAATGAAACCCAGGTGCGACTTGGCAAAGCCATTTCTTGGATTCATGTTTACTACCTGAGAAAGGAAAAAAACATACACATTGGACTTAATCTAATTTTTAAAGAACAGGAGCCACCTTATTCTTTTGTTAATATAACCTGGCTTTGAATCGATTTAATGGTACTTTAAATGTGCTTATACTTACTGCAAGAATGAACACTCTTTAATTGTGCAATATGTTTATGTAAGAAACGTCTGCATACGATCCAAGTGGCCCATCAACCCAGGGCTTATTCCCATTTCTGTAGCATGAACTGACCACTGGAGTATTTCTACTCCCCCCTGGATGGGATGCCAGTCCATCAAAGGCTTAGCCCCACCATTAAATTTGCCTGTACCCATTTATATACCTGGGTCGAGAGAGTCACTGTGAGAGCAACTTAAAAGTGACATGCCCCAGAACACAACAAAATGTCCTCCACAAGGACTCAAACCAAGATCACTCGATCTGAAGTCTAGCATACTAACCCCACAGGTTAATGTACAGGCAAGTACATGTAAATGGGATGCTGATAAATAAGCACAGCTGTTCTGACTATAATCATTAATAATTTGAACAGCTTTGCAACTCTCTGTATGTATGTGAGATCAGATTACCAGATTATTGTGATTCAAAAGGGTCCAACATATGAGGGATGAGGGATGCTGTAGGACAGAAATAATAGGGGAATGTGGGATAAAAATACTTTGGCAGGAGCAGGATTTGTTCATTTTGACAGGCCAAATGCAGGATAATCTGGTTTTATCAACTGAGTTGATAATGTGAATTGGCCACCGAAAAAAAAGGGATTCAGAAGCTGACGTTTGAGCGTTAGCCCTTCGTCGGATTAAATCATTCTGTTAGAAATGTCAGCTTTCGAGTCTCTTTACGGTGGCCAATTCATATTATCAACTCAGTTGATAAACCAAATTATCTTGTAATACTCCCTTCCGACGCAGCACCGCAGTTTCTTTAGAAACTCACCCCCTTTATTAAAATGCTGGATAGTTTTAAAATTGATGGCAGGATGCGGGATGAACATGAGGTTCTGGACGTTATCAGTAGAACTGCGACTCTAATCAGGTGAGATCATGATAAACATTCTAACTGGGGTAAGGTGCCAGGACTGCACTAAAAAAAGTGGTGCAATGGAACTGGATTGAAAAAGCCTGTATATGTTCGCCCCTTTATTCAAGACTATTCTCTTGTAGGGAGTCCATTACAAATGAACTCGACTGTAATTTTAGAAGTAAATGGAAGCTTACTTCACAAGCTAGTGCTATTCTTGACACTCAGACAACATTGTTTCATATCTCACCTGGCTATATATATTTTCTGCATCCCTATTCCTCCCTGATAGCAAATACTTCACACCTAGCTCATTCATAATCTTTATATCACCAGGCAACTCATCCAACAACCTCTTTAACACATGTGCGGCTTGTCCTGCCTTGCCCAGGAAGCTAAGCCTGTTGGCCTGACGTTGTACAGCCCTGCGTTTCAGCTCAGTAGGGCAATCTGGCATTGTAGTTACTCTGCCATAAGCGTCTATACATTGTTGAAGAATCTCATTGCTCTGCTTGAGTTCTGACAGCTTATCTAAGGACTGTGCCTTTCCATATATGGCCCTTGGACTCTTGGGATATTTATTAGCCAAGGTTTCAAACTTATGCACAGCATCTATAATCTGACCCTTGTCCAAGACACTTTGTGCTTTGCTGAGTTCTTTGGCAATGGATTTATCAAAGCTGTTAGTTATGACTTCCAGTGGATCTGATGGAGTTGTTTTTTTAGTTTTCTTTTTTACCTTCTCGGATGGCTTTCTCTCTGTTTCAATAGTTTGTGTCTTAGAATTTTGATTTACGTTTAAATCCAGTTGCTTGACTCTAAAAATATATACAGCCACCACCACTGACACGACTAATACAATAAGAAAAACTGCCCATCTGAGATGTGATGAACGTGATTCACTGGATGTTCGTTTTGGCCTACTGGTCGCAGCATTACCAGCATCTGTGAATGGAAAATATTGAAATACAAGAATAAAACAAACTGTTATGTTTCATTGTCCAGTTGCTGTTCCCATAATTGCATTTCAAGTCTCAGAACAATATGAGGCTCAGGAGAGGAAAGGAGAAAACAACAAGTTATTCAGAGAGACTGGGGTTTCACAAGACCCCAACTATTGCACTTTGCTCAACCAGTTATTCATTTTCAGCCAGGGAGACAGACCAGCTTCAGGCTACACCTGCACCCAGTGTGAAAGAGACTGTCAATCCCGAGTCAGTCTGACCAGTCACAACAAATGCTGTACTAGAGCCAGAACTAACACTCAGAGTAAGTATCCATAGTCTCGCCACACAAACAGATGCTCATTAGGCATTCATTTTCATAACTCATTTTTATCATGCACAGGAAAATACAGTCCAACACCATCATTTCAAACTTGTTATATTTTGTGGATTCCTCATTATTTCAAACTCAAAACCATTTCCCGTGGATTTGCCATTCAGTCCTTTACTTAATCAGCTATTTCGATCTCCCGCTATTTCGAACCATTTCCATTTCCCCAGAGAGTTTAAAATAGTGGGGAACAACTGCAGACAATATTTAATAGATAAATGTTATTATTTCCTTTCTAAGGTCAAGCCTGGAGACAGGTAAGGGCTTGCAAGCTCCTTCTTGTCAGAAGACTTCATTCGCTTCTTGCCCGAAAGACGGATAAGAAAGAGAAATAGGTAGAGGGAGATGAGAGGGAGCCAGCACTTACAAATTATAGTCCAGTGGAACGAATACCCAAAATGCAAAACAACAAAAAAGAAAACATTAGTACTGCTATTTGAAACAGAATCCAACCAACACAATCACTTGTAAAATAATTTTATCAGTAAATATGCAATGGGACATGGAACGTCATTTCTCCCAATAGCTTGATGGTTTTAGATGTGTGATGCTCATTTGTTTTTTTGTTTTTTTTGTTTTTTTTTTTGGTTTTGTTTTTTTTCTTTATTTAAACATAGTTTGCGGGAGCAGCATAACAAAGTGAAGGGGTGCACGGAAAAAAACCCTAAGAGACTCTTGATCTCATGTCAAATTCTCTTTTTGTGGAAGGAAGTAGAAAGGAATTTGCTAGGAGAATCTTACAGTGTATCAGATATCACGTGGGGTCTATTTCCATACTTCTCAGGTTCAAGCCCAAATGGTCAATCACTGTCAACAGGAATAATAACGATCTTTAGCTATTGGTTTGTTTATTCAAGCACGACTTCCTGGAATAAATGAGTAGCAAGGAGTATATCTAGTAATTCACCATAGTTATTATCAATTTCTTCAGATTAATCCATGGCATTCTAAGCTGAACAATAATAAATAATTAATTTTGGTTCAGGGTTTTAAAACAAATACACCTGTCTTTGAGCCTGATGCCACGTAAAATATTCGCTCAAAAAAAATTATAGTTAGCTTCGCAAACTTCCACGTTCACATTTGAGCTTATTTTCTATCGTTGTATGCTACGTCTGATGTATAACCCTAACTTGCGAATTTCGATCATTTTAACTTGTTATGTTAAGTATCGCAATGCACTGTCAAAGTTTCAAGCTATACCCGGGGCTATATTTAGGACTTAATAATTTAAACGGTCGAAGAATGATATAATTCAGCTTAACTTCAGTTTTCTTAGAGATCTGTTCCCTTGGAGTTTTACTTAACATACAAGTTATTTGTCTAGAAAAATACAATTCTTATAAAGTCTATAAACTAAAAGCGACCAATGATGCCCACAACCTTCTAGATAATATAAATTTTTAGATAACTCTTCTGCAAAATACAACGGTTCAATAAACTTTATTTGTTTCCGTGAAATTTTCATCATCAAATCGCACAGAAAATCACATTAACTTTAAACTTACCTTTCTTTCTATCGCCAGTCACTCTCTTTCGAGGCGGAGCCATCTTCCAAAATGTGCTAAAATGAATTTAATTCAGGAAAAACCCAATAATAAATTCATTTCTCTCTGTTTATATTTTATAATGACGATGGGTTTCTCACGCGTGGCCTACGCGTACGGAACGCGTACGCGCATAAAATTTGAGCCCCCAAATTAATAGCGGTCACATTCAAAGAGCATGCGTATAATTTTCGTTCCGTCGACGTAATATTCAAGATGGCGGCCGGTTTGAAACCACGTTTTTGGAAGCCAGATACGGAAAAACCTGGTAGCGTTATTGCGACGGAAAGGCCAATAAGTGGTGATGATACTTCTGAGTCAGCGATCTATAATCCTAACAGCTCCCTGTCTATAACTCTTCAAAGGCAGAGGCTGCCAATTTTCTTGCACAGAACAAACATCTTGTACCTGCTCGAGAAATACGAGACTGTCATTGTCGTAGGAGAGACAGGCTGTGGAAAATCCACGCAAATTCCTCAGTATTTGCACGAGAGTGGTTGGACGGCTGGAAAATGGAAAGTTTGCATAACACAACCTCGTAGAGTTGCAGTTGTTACTGTAGCAACCAGAGTGGCAGAAGAGAGAGGGTCATTTGTAGGAGAAGAAGTGGGTTATTCAATTCGATTTGATGACTGTTGTAATCCAGAAAGGACACGAATGAAATTTGTAACAGATGGTGTGCTACTGAGAGAGACAATGAGCGACCCTTTGTTGTCGCAGTACAGCGTGATCATGTTAGATGAAGCCCATGAGAGAACGCTGCATACTGACATCATGATAGGCCTCTTAAAGAAGATCAAGAAAAAGAGGAAGGATCTCAGGATCATCATTTCCTCGGCCACGCTGGATGCAGAAATGTTCAGAGACTTTTTCAACACCAACATCACTAGTGACCGGAACAAGGACACTGCTGCAATACTCTCAGTGAAAGGGCATTCCTATCCTGTTGATATCCACTACACCCTTAGCCCTGTTCCTGATTACTTAAAAGCAACAGTTGACACTGTCATGGGTATACACAAGGAGGAACCTCACGGTGACATTCTTGCATTTGTTACTGGTCAAGAAGAAGTCGAAACTGTGGTCTCACAGCTGATTGAAAGAGCCAGAACCTTGCGCAAAGGGTCTCAATATCTCAAAGTACTTCCCATGTTCAGTGGCCTTCCACACACAGAGCAGATGCTTGTTTTCAAACCAACTCCACACAATACAAGGAAGGTGGTAGTTGCAACAAACATTGCAGAAGCCTCTATCACTATAAATGGAATAGTGTATATTGTCGACTGTGGGTTTGTAAAGCTGCGTGCGTATTCTTCCAAAGTTGGAGTTGAAAGCTTAGTTGTAGTGCCAGTGTCACAAGCATCAGCAAAACAGCGTGCTGGTAGAGCAGGCCGTGTGAGATCAGGAAAGGTATACAGGCTGTACACAGAGCAAGATTTTCTTGCTCTCAAACTCTCTACAGTGCCTGAAATGCAAAGATGCAACATGGCCTCGGTTATGTTGCAGTTAAAGTGCTTGGGAATTGATAACCTTCTTCGTTTCAACTTCCCAGCTCGTCCTCCTGCACAGAGCATGATCCGTGGACTGGAGCTCTTATATGCATTAGGAGCAGTTGATCAACATGGAAAGCTGGTTGATCCATTGGGAACGAACATGGCAGAATTTCCCACTGATCCAATGATTGCCAAAATGCTTCTGTCATCAGGTGATTTTGGCTGTTCTCAGGAAATCCTGACAATTGCTGCCATGCTACAGATCCAGAACATCTTCTTCACCCCTAGCAAACAGAAAGCTGCAGCCGACAATGCCAAGAGGAGATTTTCTGTTCATGAAGGAGACCATATCACCCTGCTGAATGTCTATGAGGCCTTTGTTAAATACAAGAAGAGCTCAAGGTGGTGTCATGAGAACTTCCTGAACTACAAGGGCCTGTGTCATGCCCTTAAAATTCGAGAACAGTTCAAGAAACTTCTCTTGCAATTTAAAGTTCCACTTGTCTCCTGTGACGGTGATGTTGATTCAATTTGCCAGTGTGTTGTAAGTGGATTCTTTGCTAATGCTGCTCGATTACATCCATCAGGGTCTTATCGCACAGTGCGGGATGACCACCCATTGTATATCCACCCAACGTCAGTTCTTTACACTGAAACACCGCCTCAGTGGGTGGTGTACCATGAAGTGCTTCAGACTTCCAAGGAATACATGCGAGATGTCACTGCAATTGATCCATCATGGCTGTACAAGCTCGCACCTCAATACTATGAGTTTGGAACTGAACGAGAAATTGCAGCAAAGAGAGCCAAGCACATCTAAATGAACATAAGCTTTCAGCAAGGACTATTTTTTACTGTGATTAGTTTTGCAACTTCTGAGAGCTTTTACAGTGGTACCCCATTCAATCAGCCACCAGCATGCTTAATAAACAGCATTCTTAACTAAAATAATAGATGAATCATTTGTTCAGGCAAAAAAAGGTTGTGTTATTTCAGTGGTGTCAAGTTGGGGCTTCCACTGTGTGGAATAGAACTTACCTTTGAACCAGTATTATCTGTATAGCGAAGCGCGCAAGGCCTTAAAATAGAATGCAAATGATTATACCCCCCACAAGGCTCATACAACATCAGCGTATTCTGAGAGAACTAGAGGGGATCTAGGCGAAGTTTTTGTTTCCAAAATGTGTTTTAGGAACACCGTCATGACGTCACTCACGCGCTTTGCTATTGCAACCATCTATTGTCTCCTCTAGCTTCCCAGCCGAAACTTTGACAGTATTACAGGGCTCAACTTTCAGAAAAAACCTTGGGATTTAATTCAGATTTAATCCCCAGCAGAAGTATTTTAGTGAAAAGCATGAAAAGTTAGTCGGCATTGGTAATTTCTGAAAATTTGTTCGCATTGGTAATAATAATTGGTGACCGCAGCAGTCGCAATGTCGAGCTCTGTATCACGTTTTATTATATGGCTTGTTTTTGTAGCTAATATAATGCATGCTCTGATTGGCTAATTCTAGGACATAATTCTCCCGTAATTCCCACACACCAATTACAGGCCTGCAAAAACAAAGCAATAAGCCACACAATAAACAACTTATTAGCCTCGAATGTTCTGTGGTCACAGGAAAATCTCAAAGTGGGGCTGAGCAAGCAAACCCAAAAGAAAAAGGAGAGTGAGACACTCCTTCATCCATTCATTTTTCTGCGTCGTCACCATTACTTTGCTTGTAGGTATGAAAAAAAACTAACTTCACACTTGTTAATAGATGTAAGATTTATTATTATTTTTAAAACCAAATAAAAGAAAGTAACTTTATTCTAATATAGCTGTTATTCATCAACATTGTGTCAAGCAACTTATTCATTCTTTGCAAATGGTCCACTAACAAGACATAATCAAGTGCGTTCTAATATGAAACCAATAAAATGATGATCATGGGTGTCTGCAAAATAGTGCACTAATAGTGTCGAGTACCAATCCAAGTAATTTGTTTTAAATATTTCAATATGTTTACTTCCACTTTGCAATGTTTATACTGCTACTTTACATTAATACATGTACAAAACAATAAAAGCCACCTATTACACTACTAATCGTATCTATAACAAAATTCGCGATCGTGATTGGATCTACGCGGGCCTATTTGTTACGTAATCAGCGTGCGATCACGTGGGTGTCCAATTACAGGTATCCAATTTTGAACAGACGTTTTCGCTCAAAATAGGCACTTAATTCCGAAATTTGTTATAGATGCGATAAATTAGTAATTAGACCCTCTATCGTGCAATTCAGCGAGTAATCGTGCTCGTGATTTCCACTGAATCGGCCTCGCGCTTTGCGCTCGTCCCATTTTGAAATAACTTGCGCGATCACTCCCTGAATTGTACTCCCCTCAGTCCAATTATGTACTGCTACTCACAATTCGACACAACAACTAACACTACTTACAATGCTAGGACAACTTCTTTACCTTAAACAAAGTTGCAATTATTACAGTACAAGAGTTTTAGAAACAAAAGTCTGTTTACAATATTTAAGTCGATAACTACACACTGTAAAACACTACTCGTTCACGGCACTTCCCAATTCTTGTGATAATGTCGCAGTTGCTTTAGCTAGTTCATTGTAAAATATATATATGTATACACAGATTAAAAATGTATGGAAAAGAAAACTCTATAGCCTTATTAGCTGGTAGTTAAATAGCAGGGGAAGATTGCTAGCTCCAATCATTCCTCGTGATAAGATATAAAATAGCCCTTATTTAATTTATAAACGGTAAGAATTAGAGCTTAAGGCAGGAGTTAACATGTATGCCGTATTTTGGCTGGGTATTATGGTTTTGAACGCAAATATCTCGTTCACGTTTCAAGCAGTCAAAAACTTCTTTGCTCATCCCACATAATAAAGGTTTTCGGCTGTTTTGTAAATTTTTTGGTAATTTTGGGGGATAACCAGTTTTTCTCAAAGGATTAGTATAGGAAATTTTGAAGATTTGATGTTGTCTTAAAGTTAAATTGGTAGAGGTACACCAAACAGTTGCCCACCAACCTGGGGCGTTCAACTGTCTGGTGGTGTTCCAAAACGTCGTTTTTTTCTTTTAATCCCTCTTTAAACTTCGTAATATTTTACCTAAATTCATGTTAACCTCCCCCCCTTTGATTTTGCCGCCGTGTTACTAAAACATACGATGCTGAAATCCGAAACGCTAAAAATGGTAAAATTTCAGACCAATAACTAAAAAAATATCCAAATTAAATTATTACAACACAACAATAGCAAATACAGTTACACTGTTTTACATTTTGTTTAAAATCTATATCTCTTCGAGTCGAAATTTTTTTAAAACTCACCAGACTACTTTTCGATTACAAATAATTATAAAAGCGATCTTACAGGTTGTCGCATTAGAAATCGCCCGTACAATCGCATGGAACTAGAAAATGTTTTCATGAATAAGAAGGGTTGCAAACATGGCGTTGGAAAAATGTCCGTCGGATTTGTTGATTAGATACCGTACGGAAAATTTAGATACCTGGCAGAAAATTTTAAAGCCAATCAATAAAACTTTGAGAGAAGAAAGCTGAAACACATTCAGCTATGTTGTCAAGTTTTCATAGTTATAGTTTCGTCATTTGACGTAGACTGGATACGATACTTTATTTCGCGCCCTGTTCGGGACCCTTAAAAAATGAAGGAAACACTAGTCTAAACCACCGCTTGCATGCTGTATATGAATTGCTATAGTCCTCTGTATTCTGTCATTAGTTACTCACCTACGCGCTAATTTCATGATATCTGTTTTATAACGTGCCGGAGTTCTGACATTTCTTGCTCGGTTCATTTCCAGCTTGAGTGTTCATTTCCAGCTTTTTTTCCGAGTTCGTGAGCTCCCAATCACGTGGATATCACGTGCGGGATTTCTTCCTCGTCCATGTCTTGATTGAGTGAAAATCTAAATGGGTTCTCTCCGTACACGTGACCTCCATTCGTTTTCTCGGACTCCAGCAATACTCGTGCCCAGTATTCACGGTTCACCGCTGGTTTATTTCCGCCAAACTCCGCAGGGAGAATATCTTGGTGACAATGGTCGTGAAGTGTTGTCAAGTTGTTACCATGAACATGTATCTAGAGGGATGGAATCAATGGGTCAGAAAGAACCATTCTTTGGGATGAAGTTTCAAGAAAGCACGCAGTCCACCTTCATCTGTACCCTTCCCCATCTCTTTGAGCGCGTGGCCTCTGAAAACGCACCGCTACACCAACAATCGTTATTATGGATTTATTCGACACGTAATACAAGCGATATTTCCTAAATAGCGTACAAGCGTTCCCACCTTTTCCCTTTTTCCTCTATTTTTTAGATTGTTGCCCACGCCCCAATTACCGCGCAGCCAGTATTCCGAAAACCCTAATACTTGGCTTCACAAGCTTTATTCCTTTCCTTTCATGTTAAACATAGTAGTCTCTTTGGTGGTTCCTTTTCATCTTTCTTCCTTTCTCCTCAGTTCTTTTTCACTTCTCTCTTTGCTTTCAAACTCGTTATTCTTTACTAGCTAAAAAAAAAAGAAACTCACGAAGATACGCAAGGCTCGAACATCAAATCATGTCCTCGTCTGGGTGGGTTCAGAGAAGGCTGTTTCTATGAGAGAAAGCTTCCACTGGAGCCCTAGAAACTGCCCTGATGGACTAGATACCTTACGAGATATTATATACTAAAGAGCGCATATCAACTTACCCTTTTCCATATCTTTTCCTCGATAAAAGGTTTAAGTACAGTTAAACCAGCTTTCACATACCACGGTTCGTTCACAAAATGGAATCCAACAAATCTTGCAGGATAATGATCCTAAAATGACAATACAACTGTGGGTTGGAAATGGTCTGCTGTTTTAAATGGATATAGCTTTTTTATCAAATCATGAACATTTCCACGTAAGAGGTTAAGCGAGGATGGATGCAGGGTTACCCCCCAGCATTAAATTTGCCGGTCACCATTTATGCACCTGGGTGGAGAGAGGCACTGTGAGAGTGAAGTGTCTTGCCCAAGAACGCAACACAATGTCCCGGTCAGGGCTTGATCTCGGACCATTTGATCCGGAGTCGAGCGCACTAACCATGAGGCCACCGCGCCTCCACAAGTAATTAAAAGAAGTGAATATTAAACTTATCATCATAGCCATGAAACAATTCACGTATTTGTAGGCTATAAAGCCTACGTAGAAACATAATTAACTGATGCACGTAATGTTGTGCGTTCTTGGATTTGCCATTTAGAAGAAATGTCAATACATGCTCCTTGATGACCGTGTTCTCGGTCCGTACTGTAAGTTACGGACCGAAGATCTGTAACTTACAGTACGAAGCGAGGAAACGAGGTAACAGCAAGATGTTTATTTTATCTAATCTCTACTGTGTGTCTGACGGGTTTGGGAAATTATTTCAAGTCAAGTTTACTCGTTTATTTGCCATGAACATTTTAAAAATTGGCCATAAGTCACAAGACAACACCAAAAACAGCTTTAAATTTTAGCTGACCTTTTAGAAGTATACGACCCGCTCAACTGACCAGTCACCACGTGCAAATAACTAAAACATATTTTAGAACCCCGCCTTACTGTTACCAAGTCATTACGGTCATTTTTTTGTCCCGGCGAAACGCCCATACATGTTGTTATAAGAAACCCCTGTTAATGGGGCCACCCCATTTATCTTTTTACTCATGGTAGCATGCAGGACCGCCGGAGGCGACCGTATACTACCCCCTAAGCACGCAATAGGTTCCATGAACAGTCCAAGCTAGAAATCGTGGGCCATAGATCTTTTATAGACAATAGATTAAACCTAAAAAATAATGAATACTATTTCAAGATCGATTCGTACTGAAACATTCGCAGTGACTCCCCTCGCACAGAAAAAATATATAGGAGGACTTAAATGAAGTTTTAATCACTACTTTGTAACACCTCCACACGAAAAATTCTCCGGACGGCTAAACACGCGAAATGCTTTGCATCACACGTAGGCCTCCGCTCTTGATGTCTGGCCTTGATTTTGAAACCTAAACTTACCTGGAACATAGCGAAGACTTGTCGAATAAAAGATAACGACAAACGAGATGCTTGAGTAGCAGTCCAGCCCGAAAAATCAGCAATAATCACAATTCCGTTGACTTGAGCATCATCGCTTTCGATCAAGCGTTCCATGCTCAAAATAAAAGCTTTCAAAATTTCGTCCGTGCCATAAGTGTCGGTATCCCAGCTGCCAGCGAAAATGACAAGCATCTTCGCGCCATTCTGATTGCTGTAGGGCAGAACACACGGGAAACCATCCTCTATGACATGATGAAGCTGCCAAGCTGAGAGGTTTTGACAAACGGACGCATTTCTGGTACGGAATTCGATGTAGTTACACAGAAGTTTGAATGATTCTTCGACGTTATATCTGCGCGCTCGAAGGAAGAGTAACAGAAAAGCGTCCTCGTCACCCCGTGCAAGGTGCAGAAAATCATTGTTATTCATGGTTTGATTAATTCTTGAGCGAAATGCTATAATTTTGTCTTCGTGTCCATTTTGAAGTGGTTCCTTATGGTCATCTAGCATGTCTCCCCTCCGCTGTGTAAATTGTTCCGAAGTTTGACAACTGTTAGGGTAATCCATACGCGGCGCTATTCTTCACTGCAAAAACACGATAGGTTTTATATAACTTCCTGAGAAATACCGCGCTCTGTGATGTGATCAGTCAATCCGGCAGATATCAACCTTGGCAATTGCAATTACAACCAAATTAACCATGCGTTGTGATCAAATAGATTCCAAACCTGTTCAAAGTTTCCCCATAGGAATTGTAAAATCGCTCGGTTTTTCTGCCTCGCCGATAAATAACAGACTTCACCTGGGTCAACTGAAACAGCAAGACTTTGAAACATAGAACAAAGAAAGAACCAGCAGGCTGCTAGGTTACTGAAGTTCTTCTCGAAACTTCTGGACTCCTACCTCTATTGTCCTGTCTTTCTGTTTGATTGCATTCGTTTGATATCAACCGCTTTTCCAAAAATAAAGCATATTTATTCATTGTTGGTTGATTGATGCAAAATATTTTTCGTGCTTGGTTAAGCAAACCAGCGAGCCTTAACAACGTCTCCAAGGGTTCTATCACGCCTACACTGTTATTCCGAAAAATAGAACAATGTCAAAGATGTTTTCAAAAGTATTGATTTGTGTTGTTTGATTGACTTTTATACGTCGATTATAAATTTTAATTCTAACTGTTGCTCAACAAAATAATAAAGGGGCGGATCATTCATTTTTTTAGGGGGGGGGGGTTGGGCAATTTTCTGGGGCATGAATATGTTTCTTTCCTTTAGTTGTGCATGATGTTTTTGGTGGGCAATAGCTTGTACAATAAATTTTTTTAACAGGCATGCTCGAATTTTTTTCCATGCTGAAGTTTTTGCTATGCGGGACTTTTCTTTTTATGGAAACTACCCCCCCCCCTCCCTCCCGATCCCTCAGAAAAATAATGGCCCGTCCCCTAAGGGATTTCTAAATTGATGATCAATGTTGCTTTCATTTTCATTACAATGTCAAGTAAACAGGACAGGAGAGTTTGAGAATCATCAAATAAGACTATATTGTATCAAGAAATAAGGAGAATTTGTGTTTAGAGCATAGGATTAAACAGGAATTTGCAATCTTGATAAAGGGACTGAATCACGCAGTAAGATTAATTTATTCCCTTTTCACCGAGGACAGATGGACAAAAATCCGAGCATATTTTCTCGCCAAATGGAGGCTGTTGGTTATCTGTAGCGGTGAAACAATTATTAGGTGTTCTGTAGAAAATTCATCTTAATGAGTGCCACCAAACTTATCTTCAAACAACAAAAAACATTTTGATTCCCGATTATTGGTAACATCCTCTTGAAAATCCCAGACTGTTCACAGCCCTCTATTTTCTGGTATTTTGTGTTCGTTCGTTGAACGCGCGGGTAGAGTTGCGAGAGAACTGGACGCCAGCGCAAAACGGGAGACTTGACGGGGTAGGGGGTCGGGACCGAGATAAATTCCCATCCGAACATTCATTAAAAAACATGCATCTTAGTTTCCCTTCTCAAACAAGGTTTTAACAATTTTTAAATCTTTCCTTGTTCCCATAAAAATAATATAAATAGATCATGATAGATAATAATACTAATGAATATAACATTTCAATCCATGAAATAAAGCAACTAAATGCAATCTTATAAGAAAAATCTACAGATCTCAATGAGCTGATTAAAAACTAATATACAGTCGAACTTCCGGTTGCGACCACCTCTCGTAAGCAACAACCTCTCCTCAGCGACCAGTTTTCCAAAATCAGGCAAACGTTTTCAAGTCAGATCACTCTATTTAAAACCTCTTGTAAGCGACTACCTCTCGTAAGCGACCGCGACCACTTTTAGAGCTAAAGGTTTGAAATTTTAATTTGTTTTTAACCTAAAATAAGCGACCACTTGACAGGTAATAGAATCTAATAGAGCGGAAATTGGATGATAAGGTGTAACATTATCGCATTCTTGGGTAGTAAAAGTTACGGGAATTTCTTACTAGTATTGGGAAGTAACGGATTTTTTTCTCGAAATTGACTTTTCAAATGATTAAAACATTTAAAACATGGAATAAGTCTTGCAGTTACCATGCTAATGAGGCAAAATTTTGACCCAATATGGTCTGAGCTCTCGTAAGCGATCACCTCCAGTAAACGACCACCTAGGCTTGACATTTTAGGTGGTCGCTTACTGGAGGTAGTTCTAGAGTAGCCTGTGTACAGCCGCCCCCTCCCCTCCAAAAAATCGCTTTTTTGGAAGGGAGGGGGTGGCTCTATACAGGCTACGTTAGAGCGGTTTTCAATTGAGCCAAACCAATTACTTACCAATTAGACTACTTGGGCAATCTCAAACCGTAGTAAAACCAAAACCAAAACCAAAACCAAAACCAAAGGAATTGCCTGATTACTTTCGACATTCGATTGCAAAACCGCTCTATATATATATCGATGCGTAAAAGAAGATGATGACGTCAATCCCGGGCTTTTACCCTCACCGAGGACCCCTGCATTGTGTTTAGCTGTGTTGTCATTGGTTGGTTATATTTGGCATTGAGTCTTGTATAAAACGATCTGAAACGTACAGATATAAAACTGAGAAGGAGATGTCTCCGACAAGTAGGTTTCCCGGCTGCACATTGTGCACAAATGGCCACTGCTTTTCACCTGCAAAATCACTTACAAAACGCTCTCAAGATTGTTCTTGTTGGCGACTCTGGAGTGGGTAAGACATGGCTGCTTTCGCGAGCTCAAGAACTTTACGCGACCTTTTCCGATGATGGCTACAGCCTGTTTAAAAAGCCTTTTGAGCCGTCCAAAGTGTATTCACCGACAGTTTTTGAAACGTATTTCACGAACGTTGACACTCTACACCTGGGGAATTATCAGACAAACCTTTGGGACACTGGCGGCTGGTGGATCTTCAATTCTGTCAGACCTCTGACTTACGTCGGAGCTGATGTGTTTATGCTATGTTTTGATGTCACAAATCCTGAATCGTTTAACAACATAACAAAATGTTGGCTGCCTGAAGTTCAGAAGTATCAACCAGGTATACCAGTACTCTTTGTTGGAACAAAGTCTGATCTACGAGCTGAGAATGAGAGGTGAGTGGTGTTTCCCAGAGGTGAGTGGTGTTTCCCATTCATTCATTCCGTTCCAGGGAAACAAGGGGTGGCGGCAGGGAGATGTCGAGGGTGGGGTACCCTCCGAGGCTAAGGAATACTTGGGGTATGTGCCCCCCAAGGTATAGGTTTTGAGCTCCTTGTCATAGATAACAGTGTTGATCACCAGTTTTGGTCTGGAGCTGTTGTAGGTGTTTTTTTTTTCCAGCAAACCAGAAGAGAGTATTACGTAAACATTTATCTCATTTTATCATTCAAATCTTCCAAAACATAACAAGTAAAAATTACATAAAATAAGTTAGATATGCAAGGTCATGCAAATGACCAGATCTGGTACTGAGTAAGAAAAAGTGCATTTTTTGTTCCAAAACACATGTAGGACAGGATTTGGAGAGTGATGAGATGACACCCTCTGACCAGAAAATCTAAGGAGTAATCACCTCATCCTCTTCTCTTCCGCCCTTCAAGCTATTTGATGTCTGCATTGTAAACATCAAATAATAATTATAGTATCCCCAATACGATAGTAATCTGTGGAGATGCCTTGGCCTCAAGATCGAGCAGTCCGGGTTCGAGCCCTGGCCGGGGGCATTGTGTTGTGTTCTTGGGCAAGGCACTTTACTCTCACAGTACCTCTCTCCACCCGGGCGTACAAATGGGTACCTGCAAGTTTAATGTTGGGGATAACCCTGTGATAGACTAGCATCCATCTGGGAGGGACAGTAGAAATATTCCTTGTCCCTTCATGCTACAGAAACTGGGATATGCTCTGGCCTGATGGGCCACTTGGCTTGTATGCAGACTTTTCCATAGTAATCTATCTCATTTGTTTTGTATTTTTAGCAGTGGATCTATAAAGTTTGTGTCAGTTTCTGAAGCAGAAGCTGTTGCACAGATGATGGGCTCCCTGTACCAAGAAACAAGTGCACAGACTGGGGAACATGTGGACAAAGTTTTTGATTCTGCTGTCAAGCTGGCTCATACTAACAGACAGGAGGGCCACACAACCTTGAAAAGATTAAGACTGCTTAACAAATTTGACTCGGCATGGCTTCCACCAATCAGTAAGTGCATGAGCACAGGAATAAACAATCTTTATTTAATAGTAGCGCTATTATTATCAAGTTCGCTCTATAATGAATCTTCTCCCAATTACCCCCTTATTCGGTGGTGTGGTTTATAAAAATACACTACATTGTTTAGTAAAGATGTTAATGTTGATTTGGGGGAGAGAGGTTACTGTCAAACACTGTACTTTCACTGAGATTTGAAGTAGATGGCTGGCACAGTACAAGTCAGAGAGTTGTCTACACTGACTTCCTTTAGAAAATTATGTCAATTTTTAACAGCTACTGGTAATTCCCAACAGAATATCCTCCAGAGGTCTTGTAGGTGCAAGTTGGGTCTTCTTGAAAGCACTGTCCTTATGCATATCATTTATAAAAGCTGTTTAAGTTTTAGTTCAAAGTGTGATATATTGCAATATATCATATAGTAGTATAGCAGTTTTACAACCACTTTCCAACTGCTTTTATCATGAGTTCTTAAGCAAACTTTGGGTGTGTAAAGGTGCTTGTAGAGTTAAAATGGTGCTTGCCATTTTATTGATGGTCTTTCTTGAGAGTCAGTTACCCTCAATTAAATCTGGTTTGAATACCTTATTGTTAGGGTTGTAAAGATGATATTGAAATAATAATAATAATGGTTTATTGGCAAATTTGCTCTTCTATTCTAATATATGCTAAAAAAATGCAACTAGCTACTATATGCTATCAAGTCTTTGTTCCTATTTTAAAGCACTGTTTATTATTATTTTTTAATTAATTAACGTTGTTTTTCTCAGGTTCCCCTCCAAAATTTAAAGCTGATCAATCAACACATGCCAAAGATTTCAAGGTAATCCTAAAGGATGTCACAAACACTGATGTTCTCTTTACATTTGAAGACGGGAGTGAGAGCATTTCTGCTCACCGGATTGTGCTGTGGCTACGGCAGTCAGCTTTTAAAGATGTCATTTGTGACAACGATACACACACCTTAAGAAAATTTAAGGATATTTTTGAGGTGAAAAACATGTCTGCTGATTTATCTCAGCAAGAACAAGATGACTACTCAAAAGCCTTCCCTCACAGTATGATATGCATACTTTTGAAGAACTGGATTTCCCGTGAAATCTTCATCGAAATTTTAGAGTTCTTATATTCTGGTGAGGTACGAATTTCGGAGGAGAGTGATTGTGACAGGATTAAAGAACTTTTGACTGCAGCAGAGAAACTGAAAGTTTCCCCATTAGTGGATATTTGTAATTATTTGCTTAAACTCAAGGGCGACGAGAAGACAGCTGAGACAAAGAAAAAGGTTATTGGTCAACCCATGCCACCACCGATATCCGTATGTGATATGTTTTTGGACAAGAAAGCAACTCCATTTTCTGATGTGGCATTTGTTGTGGAAGGCAAACTAGCATTTGCTCACAAGGCAGTACTGAATGCAAGATCACCTGTTCTGGCTGCTCTTCTAGGTGGAAACTTCAGAGAAGGAAAAAGCTCTCAGGTACACTCCACTCTGAATGGAGTTTATTTACAAATTGCGAGAGTGACTTAATGGCTAAGAATATATTAGAGTATACAAAAGTCATTTGTTATGATGCCACATAGAATGTAAATAAGGCAATTTGTATTGGCAGATATCCAAGCGACACTAAGCTAGCAGCAGAACTGTTTTTCTGTCAGTTTATGAGAATCATATCAATCTTGTTCACAAGGCCCTTGAATCTTTAATTCAAAGCAGTGTTTATTTAATAATTTAAGCATTGGCCATTATTTTGGTGGAACACCTCAGCTGTTTTGACTGTAACAAATCATGTTTATAATTTGGCTTCCTATCATACTAAGTGTTTGACTTTATCTATTTCAGATTCCTTTACATGGAGTTGATTTCCAATGTTTTTTAGCTCTACTGGAGTACCTGTACACTGACTACTGTTCCACCTTGGACAAGATCCCTGTTGAGAATGTACTTGTTCTTGCAGATCGCTTTTGTCTGCCGCACCTGGTACAGATTTGTGAAGTTGAAATGCATAAAGGATTACAGCAGATAATGCAAACCCAAATCAGTGAAAATATTGCCAAAGAATGGTTGGATGTGCTGGCTTTTGCCAAAGTAAGTGGTTAACTTAGTTCAAAGATGACAGTTGTTTGTGATTTGATTATTTGGTGTAGAGCTTTCTTTCACCTTCCCCCACCCTTCTCCCCTTGATAAAATAACATGAATGGGCCTCTGTTTTACCAGTGTCATGCTTTTCTGATTCTTCACCCTGGGAACAAGGTTTTTCCCACTCTTTATGTTAGCATTTAAATCTCTGTCTACATCATCATGGACTCATCAAGTGCGTGCCGGCACCTGTCAGAAATTAACCTTTTTCCTGTAAAAATTATACGGGAACATACATGTGTCGACAAAGCTGAAAGCCCTTATAAGAAGCCTCCTCAGAGGTTTGTGGGAAGCAGCTTTGACTGGGACGTTGTAAAACCAGCGGAGTGGGAATATGTTAGTCCTAATATTGTTGTTGTCTAGCTCAAACATAGCCTTTTGGTCAGAAAAAATAAAATAAAATAGTAATATTAGATTGCTCACCCTCCTCTCGTTCTGATATTTTGAAAAATTGTATTACTGTACTCGGATTTACACAGTATTTGATAAGTGAAATGGTGACTTGGATAAAGTGAAATAAATGAAGAAGCGTTCTTCATTTATTTCACTTTATCCCAGTCACCATTTCACTTATCATTTATCCAAATTTATTATTTCGACATATTGAGCCTTGCAGTTAGCAGGACATGTATCACACATTAGAAAATAACCCAAAGCAAATACGCACGCTGATTGGTTTAAAACCGTGTTTCTATTTAACAATTAGATTGTGAGCTCGAGATTTCTATCGCGTGATGGTTGACGAGGGCACAGCCCGAGTCAACTATCGCGCGATAGAAATCGAGAGCAAATAATCTAATTGTTTTAGTATAAATCTACTAGCCGTTCAAAACTTAATCTAAATCCTCTTCTCAACACTTTGAAAACACCAAGAAACGGCCGTCATTTTGTTAACAAGTGCACACTGTTACGCTACTCACTATCTATCACAGAATAGATAGTGAGTAGCGTAGCCAATCAGAGAACGGCCTTTGTGATAGAACGCTAGTAGATTTATACTAAAACTCGATAGAAACACAGAACTAGCACAAGCTGTTGACATGAACAAAGAGAAATTACATCTTGATGATCGAAGTAAACAAGTTGTTTTTTTTTCTTTGTCGTGGTATTTTCTAAAAGAAATAGAAAACATGTTCTCCGTGTTCCTATCGAGTTATAGAAACCCTCGTGAAAGTTTGGGAGAACTCGAAAAAGCTGTGGAAACACTCGCCTGTGGCTCGTGTTCCCACAGCATTTCTCGTTCTCCCAAACTTTCACTTGTGTTTCTATGACTCGATAGAAACACAGCACATGTTTTCTATTTCTTTATAAGAACCTAGTTTTTGACCTTGCTCGCAATGAGTCCTCCATAGTTCAGTGGTTAGAGCGTCCAACCGGTGTTCTGGAAGGTCATGAGTTTGACCCCTGTTGGAGAACTCAGAAAATTTATTTTCTGAGTAATTCAACTTGAGAACGCTTCTTCATTTATTTTACACAATATTTCCTTTTTTTTTTGCAGATGTTTAATGCAAAACAGTTAACAGAGTGGTGCCTTTACGTCATTGCTTTAAACTTCACAAGATTTGAAGGACTTGGTAAAGAACTGGATTTGGTTGTTAGTGAAAACAGTCAGTTCTTTGAAAAACACACACGGCCACTTCAGGGTTATTTGAGAATTCTTGAATCTAAAGACAAGTGGATTTCACTGAACCGAAGACAACTGCACAGGAAAGCAAAATCTTGTTTGCCACACAAGTGTGCCATCTTGTAGGAATATTAACATACAATAAGACATTATTAAGACAGCATTGAATATTGCGCTCAACACTAACACTTGTACTTGCTAATATTTAAAATACATTGGAATCCTAATTTTTTGAACGTCCAAGGGTAGCGAAAAATGGGGTAGTTAGAGAAATTGGGGGTAAATTATAGTGTTTGTCTGATGAAAGGAAATAACTTTTGGTTTCAGTTATTGGGAGGTTCAAAAAATTGCCAGGGTTGAAAAAAACTGGGAATCCACTGTACCTGAAAATTCTTGTAATTATGTGACTCTGTCACACATAAAAAATCATAATATTTTTCTTAGAAAACAAAATTTTATTTTTATATGCAGTATTTTATTTCACAACAGTAATTATTTTAAAGTCAATAGGATAAACAAACCGATTTCTTGCAAGCATCTCCTTAAAAGATATATTCAGACTAGTCTTAAGATTGTAACAAGCGCTCAATGACAATCCCTACAATTTCAGAAAAACTGAATCGCGGAATTTAGTTCTTAAGCGAAGAAGCATATTTTTGTACATATTGTAAAAACTATAGTCTTTTTTATTACAGATGTTGCTTTTCTGATATTTCTATTTGAAATAACAATATTTCTTTATAAAACTATTAATCAATGTAATTAGCCGTTTTTTAAAGTGTGGCCTTTTTTATCTCAGTGTTTGTTTTTGTTTTAGCTGATGGAACTTGTGATCTTCATGATCACTCAAAATTATCATACATTGTATAGTACCTGTTAGTTGTAATAAAAAGTTATTATTTTCAATAAATCTCTCTGCATGCATTGCTGATCTTTGCTGCATGAATTTTACTTCCCGTTGATGTTGGGTAACATGCTTTTACCTGGCAATAAACCAGGAATAATAAGTTCATTCGTAATCTGTATTTTCAATCATGTAGGCCTTGTACTTCGTAATGTTCAAAATTAGCAAACAAAGAAACAGAAGTATCCGATTGAGGTTTCTTCCACATGGTGACTACATTGTGCTCGTGCTTGTGACAACAGAAAAGACACCATTCTCTTCCCCAGATCGTCCTCAGAGCTTCCCTTCTTTTGGTCAAGTGTCGGCACAACAGCACTTCAGTTGACCTCTTTCCCAGGGTCTCCCATCCAACCTCTTTCCCAGGGCAGGGTTTCTCAGGCCCCGGTTGTTCGAAGGGTGGATAAAACTATCCACCGGATAAATCGCTATCCAATGGATAAGTGTCAAGAAAACAAACCATGCTATCCGCTGGATAGTGATTTATCCGGTGGATAGTGTTATCCACCTTTCGAACAACCCAGGCCTGTTGGATAGCCTAGTAGTTTTACCACCTTTCGAACAATTCAGGCCAGAATGAGGTTGAGAAACTACTGAAATTATTTTATACTGTACTTTGTTTAACACATCACTGGAGGTGTTCCAAACTCTGGACAGAGGAAGTTTCGTCACCGGAAGTTTGTATAAATGGCTATGGTGTAGAAGCCCCCACCCCACTCCCCAACTCCTCAGCAATATCAACACCCATAATTCAGTAGAGTCGTGGGGTTGGAGAAATCCAACATGGCGTCAACATTCGAAGGCGATGGTATTCGTGTTTTGTTGACTTGTTCTTGTTCTGCGTTATCTCCAGCGGCTCGTCTGTACTTCTGTCGACACTGCATTAAGCTGAGATGTCCTCTGTGCGTCTCTCACGAGGTATCATTTTGAGATAAAGGAAAAATTATTCGATGTAAATGTTTGACGATACTAAGCTAAATGTTGATGTTGAATTGATTTTGTGTTTAATCTAAATTTTGTAAGGTCGATTCCTACTATTGCCCTAACTGCCTGGAAAATATGCCTTCGGCAGAAGCCAAGGTTAAGAAAAACAGGTAAATCCTACGTTAAAAATACAAGTCCATTAATTTTAATATTCCTCAAGCAGAAAGTCATTTTATCATTTGTTTTTTTATCACAAATGTGACAACTTCTCATGTGTATGTGTTCTCGTTTTTTGACACGGTGAATAGAATATGTAACTATATGAGAAATGAAATGTTCACCTCTTGAAAACAAGCTTTTGGTTTTGTCGGTGGATGAGTGTTCAGTTCATTCTGAACTTGAACTAATTTTTATAAAGGGAAATCTAGTGCAATGGCTAATGGAGAAAACTTGCTTGGTGAAAAAATTCAGCTTTCCAAGTTTTCCATATTAGTTTCTTTTACACAATAATTGGCCACTTCCGAAATATTCTATGTCAAGGTTGTTGAAAAAAGCTGGCTGACAACGAAAAATACCATCTACTTATTCTTCTAATTCTTAAGAATAGCTTCTTTTGAATTTTTTTAGGCGAGACTGAAGTCTTTTTTAAATGTTAAAATGACAATAGTATTTTAGCTATAGTTGTTGATTGATGTATTTTTAGTACTTTGTTTTCATTTATTTATTTGTTTAGGAAGAAATAGACAAGCCGATCATGTCAGCACTTTCTATATCACTGTTTAGTTTATACATATAACCCTAACCCTTACATTACAACATTCTTGCTTCCTGTGCTAATTCTCCCGAATATGCCTGCATTAAAAGATGGACATTAAGAATGCTGCTCTTGTAAATCAAGAAGAATGATATTGTTGCATATTTTTGCATATGTTAAACAGATGTGCCAACTGTTTTGATTGTCCAAGCTGCAGTAACACACTCTCAACACGAGCAACAGCAGTAGCCATTCAGTCAGACAAGGGTGGAGATGACAGCAAAGCAACGCAAGCTAAGAAAGTATATTATCTAGCTTGCGGCTTCTGTCGCTGGTCTTCCAGGGATATTGGTATTGAAGACAAGAGTGTTGGTGAGTTTATATATTTTTTCCTTTCTTGTTTTCAGTTAACTATATACTAGTTATGCAGTGCTTTCAAGTGGTATATTATGGAATATCCCACAAGTCACTTGTATTTTCTCAGCATGCACACGAGCCTTTAGGCAAGTGGCTGTACTGAGAAAATACAAGTGACAAGTGTGATATTCCATGGTATATCATAAGAGAGCATTGCATAACTATTTTATACCATGCCATAGAAAATACAGCGACCAACACAATCAATGTGACATACGCACAGCACATGATGGGAAGGTTGGATGGAATACCGTTAAATATGCAATATCTCTCCTATGTGGCTACACAACTTTATTAAAGTAAACGCTTAGTCTTACATCCAAATTTGAATTTCAACCATCCTTAAAAGTGAGAAGAGAGAGAGATATGCTTAATGATTTCACTATAAACCCATGCAATAAAATTAAATTAAAATTGAAATCATCTTGGTTAAAACTACCGGTAGTGATCGCGTTTCAACTTTTGCTTAATGTCATTATGAAGTCAAACTTCAGTATGTTAGGGAAAGTTGAAACTTTGTCGCTAACTTCAACCAAGATAATTTTCCAATTTTGTTGCAATGTTTTGTTAAGTGTAATCCTTAAAGTTGGTACAAGTATCTGCCTCTTGCTAAGTTATGACTGAAGGTAAAAAGACTGCTTTTCTGTCCCTTGATTCTTACCTAAATGTAACTGTTTGCTTTTTTAGCGAGTGGTGCTTGGCAAGAACAAGAGTCTCCTGCTGCAAGAAGGGTACTGAGCGATTATTATTTTATTTACTTCACGTTTGTCTATTTTATACGTCTATCTTAGTTTTTAACAAAGGTAGAGATTGTTGCCTCAATTTTTACAGGATCAAGCCTTTGTGAACACTATCCAAACACTAACAGCCAGTTCCCCATAACGGTCACCTCTCTATAGTGGCCACATATTTTTGTCCCAGTTGATAGACTTGCTCTTATTTTGAACTAATAATGGCCAGGAATGAAAATAAGACCTTTGAAATTTGTAGATTTGACCCGCAACGCGCCATGATTACCTTCACTTTTCGAGCGCATAATTTTAAGACAAAATACCATCTCACTAGGACCCCTAAAAATATGCTCAGATAGTCCATTCTCATTGGTTTATTTGTCCTTAACAACAATAGAACAATAGGAGAACCAAAAAGTCTTCAGGGAGGGTAGGAAAGGTAATTGTCTTGACGTGCCTTTTTATGGCTGGTTACGGCTGTCACAGGAAATTAAGGGTGGGTTTTCGCACGGCCGGTTACGGCCAATACAGGAGTCAATGAGTTAAAACAAAGGAAAACTCCAGTCACAGTTCAGATGGGATTTCAGAACGGTGGTTGTAACTAGAGCTGGTCGCTTACGAGAGTGGTCGCAAGGAGAGCTTCGATTGTATGAAGGTTAAAAAAAAGCCCTTGAAGTACACTATTTTGGCTGCTTAATGTTTTGGATATTTCATGCATTTTGTGTAGTTGTCATCTCCCAGAATTTGACTTTTTTAGATTGGAATCTCTGTTATAATTCTACAAAATCTCTATATTTGATTTCTGCGACCTGGGTTTTTTTGAGGGGTGCTTGAGGCAGGTTTATACTCTGTTTTTTTTTTCTGCACTGCAGGTCAATTCCCTTGTTGAATACTACAGGCAACTTGCACAAAAGGAGAAAGCTGAAAGGGAGAAAAAGAAATTGACCAAACGACGAAACTATATGCATTTATCGGTGAGTATCTAAGTTGCATAGGACAAGAATATTGAAATAGTATACATATACTATGTATTTCTGTAAAGCTAATAAAGCTATAAAGTTAAATATTAAATGATGGCGAAGACATGACTCTGTTAACTAATTTTATCAATGACAGAACATATTTGTCTATTTATTAAATCTGTCAATAAACACTAAACAAGCATTAAATACTATAATGGAACATGGAAAATAAAGTTGCGTGTAATCTATTTAGTTAAAATGACTTCAGTTAACACATGTATTTAAATATCCTTATGACGAGATTATGTCTAATAAACTAGACAAGAACATAATTGATGATTACTTGGTGATTGTATAAGTTGTAAACATATAGAAAGAAGATTATTATTTTAGCTAAATGTTAACTATATTTCTCTATAAAGAAGTCACTTGTGCTAATTTTCAAGGTTGACAATTAGCTATTAGTAAATTAATTATTAATATTTTTAATGGTAATAATAAAGTTATGAAGTTGATTAACCCTTTTATTGTCTAATCCTGAATGCTGTAACTTTTTTACAAAACTGGACACAGTTCACTCCAAGAAAGGTAAGATATTTAATAACTTGAATGAGCTTAATGTCAGTATAATTAACTACTAAGGTCAGATTTTAATTAAATGAATGAAATGTCCATTTAGTTTTTTTTAAGAATGAGAAATATGCTATAGAGAAGTGTACTTCTCATTTTCAATGTAAACTCTAAATCACTGATTGAATATATCCTAAAATGTAGGTCCACACTGTATACAATGCACTAGACAGTACAACAGTAATCTCATTCCTTGGTTTCTTGTTACAGATTATTTGCGTTTATATGACCAGTTGTATTTTTGTCTAAGCATTTGATAATCAGCCTGGCACACTCTCCTTGTAAGTGTTGTATCCTCCTTGTTAACATTGTTACGAAATGATATTTTTCAGGACAAGTTTGGTTTGTCATCGCTAACACGACGCAAGAGTAGTCTTTCCTATCTAACAGCTAATTACACTAAAGGGTATGCATTTTTTTCTTTAATAGTGCACTTCTAATATTGCATTTTAGTGGTACTATGTGATTGTATAGAAATCAGTATTTTTAACATGTTTAACAAATTATGCTAGAGTCAGCAGTCTTATATCAGGGTTCGCACAGTCTTGAAAAGTCCTTGAATTTTAGAGTAAATCCTTGAAAAGTCCTTGAATGCCAAAAATCTTGAAAAGTCCTTGAATTCCACGATAAGGTCTTGAAAAGTCCTCGAATTTTCGCCAACATAGACTCTGAAGAGTACCAGGAAAGTTGTATCATAAAGATTAGGGTGTTCTTCCATTTTAATTTTGTAAAAAAAAAATGCAAAGAATTATGTAAAATTTAAGGCAAAACCGAACACGACCCAAAATGTGAGCCAAGACCAGATTGATCAGCGGTTATGTATATGACTTGTAATGCTTTTACGCATGCCACATTGAGCTGACTTGAGATTACGGAGTTGAAACATTGCGTTGTCGTTGGTTTTGCTGCAAAATGCCTGGAAAGTGCAGTTTTAACCATAAGTGGTTAACTATGGAAGAGTATAAATGGGTTAAGCAAGTTAAAGGCGATTCGAAGAAAGCAATCTGCACTGCATGCAACAAAACTATGGCTTTAACATCGATGGGTGAGAGTGCATTGCGTTTGCACATGGCGGGAAGTAAACATCAGGTGAATGTAAAGTCGAATGGAACAGCAAGTACTATGTATTAAAAAACTGTTAATTTGAAAGGTACAGAATGCTTTATTTTGTTAAACGAGTAACATGACATTCCATGAAGGGTCCTTGAAAAATAATTTTGGTCCTTGAAAAGTCCTTGAAAAAATATTTCAATTTTCTGTGCGAACCCTGTATATGATATAAAATGACAGATCAATTCCATGTTTCAAACTCAAGCATAAAGTTTTGAACATTTCATTGAGTCGTTGTTTTGGTTTCTTTGGTTTTTGTATGTTTGTTTGTTTTTTGCCTTAAAAAGAAGGTGAAATTGAATCAATACGTCAAACTTTTCCCTTAAACATTAAAATTCATATAATATTTGGCAAATCATCTGTGTCCATTTGTTGTAACACTGCATGGTAAAGGTGAAGTCTGCATACCAGCCAAGGGACTCATAAGGCCAGAGCTTATCACAGTTTCAGTAGCATGAAGCCACTAGGAGTATTTCTACTCCCCCCAGCCAGGGTTCGAACCGGGACCTCTCGCTCCGGAGTCAAGCGCACTAACAATGAGGCCACCATGCCTCCCACAACACTGTGCATATTGTCTTATTAATAAAATTATTGTCGTCTCATTAAAAAATGTTTCCTCTACTTGTACAGGTGTTGTGTATCAAAAACAACAAATTGCTTTACAAACTGTTTGGTATCCAGCTGCAAATCAGGAACAACATGTAAAAAGTTCTGTTACTTTTCTTGCAGTAAAGAGATGGTTGATGAAGTTTATAGTTTAAAGAATCCCAGTGAGGCAGTCGAGGAAGTGGAAACATTGCCTGAAGAATTTTACAACAAGCCTTTGATTCTTGAAAAAGGTAGATTAATCATTACTGATCAATCAGTTTTTTTTCATGGTGGCATGATCTTTGTGTTTGAGGTTTGATAATCTCTATACACTTGACGTCAGAATTTATTTGATCTGTTCGAAAAATGCTTTTCCACTCTCACAATGGAATATAATACAAGTAATAGTATTGGATATAGTTGTGAATCATTGTCCATGACATTATCATCATGTTTTTTCCCTACAAGGGAAATAGAGCCTTGTATTCTCACTCGCCAAGCTTCTTGGTTCTTAGCACATGCAGCAGCATCCAGCCAGACTTTGAATCAAAACTCCCCCTTTCCCTCTCTGCAGTTCATGCCCAAGTTTCCCTAGGCTTTCCTCTCTGATGTCTTCCTTCCGAATCATTGTTACGTCATATTAATACACTGCTATCAAAAATACATGGTGGCATTCTGAGCACCTATTATACAATGATGCTTGGTTGTTTCTTATCTCATTCCTCGCGCCTTCGCCCCTCGTTTTCGTGGCTTCGCCTCTCGTTTTAACGCGCTCGAATTGCTAACCGCCAAGCTACGCAGGCTAATCTCAAGTCAGAAATTGTGTTATTCTTAAATTACCATATTGTGTTCTCTCTAGTTCCACAACTGCCACAAAGATTATGCCAGCCTGATTTCCAGCCAGGAGCTATTGGGTAAGAGTGAAGAATGCTTTGTCGTGATTGAAAATGATGTTCTTGAAATTCTCTTATTGTCAGCAAGCAATTAGATGTGTTTCATACCAATCTAACACTTCTCTCACTCACTTACCTTCACTCACCTTCTTAGCCTTCAATGACGATGAGGCCACAGACTCTGTAACATTTTTACAGGGGGGCCTGATACTAAGCCCCAGGTTCAAACCCTAACCTGGGTGGCCAGAAGATGTATTTTGTAGGATCTCTCCCCCCCTGGCTTGGTTGAATCTGCCGGTGGCTTAAGACCCTGGCAGTATAGCTCTACCGACATGGTAACACACCAGGCAGAAGTCTAACAATAAATGCTATCAACTGTCTTTTGTTTAATAACATGCACAGTGATCTTCACCCAAGACACAAGCATCTTCTGGCAAAGAGGTCACAACGCTGCAGGGTAAGAAAAATTATCTCTGATAATTTAGACGACATCATATTGAATGGTCGGTGTGCTTGTCTCTGGTTCTAGCAGTTGGGTTCAATCCCTGACCAAGGACATTGTGTTGTGTTCTTGAGCAAGACACTTTACTCTCACAGTCCCTCTCTCCACCCAGGTGTGTAAATAGGTACTGGCAAATTTAATGCTGGGGGTAACCCTCCGATGGACTAGCATCCCATCCAGGGGGGAGTAGAAATACTCCAAGTAACTTCAACTTACTGAAACTGGGAAAACATCGGCCTGATGGGCAACTTGGTTCATTTACAGACTTTAGCTTTTACCTTCCCATATTTAATTTTGCAATATATAGTGTAAGGTAAAATCTGCATACGAGCCTAGTGGCTCATCAGGCCGGAGCTTCTCCCGGTTTCAGTAGCATGAAGCGACTAGGAGTATTTCTACTCCCCCCTGGATGGGATGCCAGTCCATCGCAGGGTTACACCCAGCATAAAATTTGCCGGTACCCATTTATACACCTGGGTGGAGAGAGGCACTGTGAGGGTGAAGTGTCTTGCCCAAGAACACAACACAATGTCCCCAGTCAGGGCTCGAACTCGGAGCGTTTGCTCCGGAGTCGAATTGATTATTCTTTCCTCTCTAAACAGCAATGTGAACACAATCTCAGTAAGCCTGAGTTCAACCCCTCGTCAATTAAGTTCAAGATTCAACTAGGAGCAGTGTGAGTAAAATTGATTCTGTAACCGTCTAACTTGTTCCTAGAGGAGATATTTTAGTGATCATTTGTTACAAACAAACATAATAAGTAAGTATTGCAAGCACACAACATATACAGAGGCGAAAGAGTGTGCAGGCCTATGGCACGGCATAATAATCCTGTTTCTACTGGAAAGGTGTCACGCTGCAGCCATTGAAAATTTTTTCATTATGAATCATAAAAATTACAATTTCCTCGATTGTGATTGGTTCAAAAAAACTCCTTTTTTCCACTAATTCACTTGCCAAGTTGTTATCGGACAGTTTGTTATTGGACAGTTTGTTATCGGACAGTTCAATAAGCCAATCACATTCTAAGTTGTAGTTTAAATCAACCATGTTTACATCTCCTTTGTAGGTATTTTAATGTAAATTTTTCCTATCTTCCATAACTTGGCTATTCTTATTTTCTCGGAAATTGTAATTTTTATGATTAATTGGTAATAAGACTTCGTGGAGTCCAATTCGGTCTGTAATCATACTCATGATTAACAAATCAGACTCCCGCTGCGCGGTCGTCCGATTTTGTTATCACTCGTATGATTACAGACCGAATTGGACTCCACTCAGTCCTATTACCATTACTAATTACTTGCTTTTGTTTTTCTTGTGTCAGGTACTATGTACCCATGCTGAGAATTTCAAATGTTCCTGTCCTGAGGTTTGGAAAGGTGTGCAATCTGTGTTTGAATTGTAGGAACCAATTTAAAATACTTGTGAAGTGTTTTTAATTATTTTTTAGTCTTTTTTAATTACGTAAACGTATTTGATTCTTGCAAATTTTCTTATTGAAGAAGAATTCAGTATGTACAATTTTTGATTGTATTATTTTGTGGTTGCAGGAAGCCCAGGTGACCCTTTCTCTGACAAATCCCGTAGAAAATTTATTAAAAGTCACTTTGTTGAAAGTTGAACAAGATCAGAAAGATGGCTCAAAGGAAAGTGACACACAGGACAAGGAGATCAAGCCAGATCAAAATACTGATAAGAGTGACGAGAAAAGTGAGAAAGAAGACCAAAAGAAAGACGAAGAAGACAAAGACAAGGATGAGAAGAAAGATGAACAGCAAACAAAAGAGAAGAGTGAAACAGAGCAAGAAAAAGCTTCCGAGAAGGACAACAAGAAGGACGGCCATGTTGGAGTGGCTGCGAGTAAGAAGCCTAATCGCAACATGGATAACAGCTGTGAGAGCAGATCCTTTGTGCCTACAGCTGAGGTAAAACTATTCGCTGTACACTGATACACAGCGGAGCCTTTATAGGAATTGTTTGCTTAGAATGAAGATGTTCTGGAAGGCAGTGTGGCCAATTGTTTTAGAGCGTTCCTCTGACAGGGGGGAGCAGGGATGGCGCAGTGGTGATAGCTCACCCCCCACCAGTGTGGCCCGGGTTCGATTCCGTCCCGGTGCCGTATGTGGGATGAGTTAGCCTTGCTCTGAGGGTTTATCTCGATCCGGCGTTCGCCCGTTTTCCTCCCTCCACAAAAACCAACATCTACAAATTCCAATTCGACCAGGATATAGGACCCACTTGAAAAGCAGCTAAGACTGATGGGGCTTTCTCTCTAAAATATTGTAATCAATTTATTAAAATCTGCGTCTGGTAGACTTCTTTTTCCAAAAAATGAATTCCACTCTGTCAGATTTGCGAGAGTAAAACTTTTGTTTCCTGGCGATCTATACTTGATTTGTTTTCTTCATTTGTCATTTTCTAGGTTATTCTCCCCACCTTTCCTCTCATGTTAGGAGCACGTGATGAGGCGGCTGAATTTGATGAAATGGACTCCGCTACTCCTGCCGAGATGTTTAATGATGACCCAAGGTTAGAAATTAAGAATAAACTAACGAAAATCGAATTTTTTGAACTCGCTCAAAGGAGCTCAATCACGGTATTTTGAGTTATTTTGGCGAAGTGCAAAATTACCCTATCTGAAAATAGTACTTTACTAAGATAGAAAAACACCAAAGAGATGATAATAAATCATAAAGGAACAAGCTCGAAGGATGGTTAAGGATAGAGAAGATTGACACGGATTACAAACGACGAAGTTGAAAAATTTAGGCTAAACTTATCAAGATGTGCAATCCGTGACGTAGCCCCTTTAATTTGAATTTCTTGTCAAGCTTTAAGGTCTGACGATACTGCTGGCTGATTTTGTTTTTCAACAGAGTTGTTGTCAATCGGCAAGCAAACAAGTTGTGGTTTCTTGTGAAAGTGGTGCCTAAAAAACCATTAGGCGAAGTAAAGGTGCGTGAGATTTTATTTAGCGAGTACACACTAAACCATTTCTGTCCTCCACTGTCCCCTGTATGCTGCCATCTATCCTGGAGACATCTTTGGGCGCTTCAAAGGTCGTGATTGTGTTACTGTCAGATCATGGTTTAAGCCAGTGCAGTTGGACTTGTGTAAAATGGTATTTTGTGACCCAGCTTTCCTTTCGAGATCTTATAAATTGATTGTATTACCTATGTAGAAGTAATCATGATCTCTCTGTGCCATGACTGTATCGGATTTTGTAATTTGAAGATATATTGGAAGTTGTTTACGTCAAACGAAATAAGAGCGTGAACTTTACACCTAAAACCTATCGTCTTCATTCAGAAAGGCGCCTCTTGAATTCTGCCTCTGTCAAGCACAATGTAATACCCTAAGTTTAGCAAATACTTGACCAAGTTTTTTTTGTTTTCTTTTCAGTTCTCGATGATTATGCAGTATGATTACAAGCACATAGCTACAGCTTTAGTGCGAGGCGGCCAGGAATCGGAGGAGCAAATCGTAACACTGAAACACAAACTGCATATAAACCTTGGTGCTGTGGCCCCAGAGTCTTAATGATACATATATATTTATAGAGGCAACTATAGGGAGAATAAAACAGTAAAATACATGGAAAGGAAGGGACTGGGTAGTTGGCAAACATTCAGTTGCTGGGAATTTTGCAAAGTAGGCTGTTTTTAGTTTTGTGTTCTGAGCATTTAAAAGGGCTCGGGATATCACATATAATCACCGGATGAAATGCCGTCTGCAGAGGCGCGTGATTGAGAGGATAATTGTGACGGCCAATGTTCGAAAAACGATGTTAAATGTTGTTGTTTACAGTGGTCAATGCGCTTAGCTACTGTACACCTAGCTAGTTCACAAGCATGCTACTTGAACTGAAGCAAACAAATACATCAACTAAACATAATAGGCTTAAAAATCCCAAGGGGCGGGAGGCAGACCAGTTGGCTATTTACAAGTATGACCGAGGAGTTGAACTAGGGTCTACCGAGAAACAACTCCAGCTTAGTGGTCAGAGCGAGACTTGAACCCGCGACTTCCGACCCTGACAACTCAACCACGCTGCCTCCGATATTTCAAAGTGAGCGTAAAAGATGTGCAAGATAGTTTTGGAATATTTAATGATTAAACAAAGGAGCAGGTTAAGGTAATACTCTGTGCAAATGAAACAGAAAGTTATTATTTGGTGTAGAATAGATCTCTTCTTTACCTGAATAAACAAACTTCTCTCACGTCACATGCTTAGTGTTTTGTTCTGGCGCAAAGTAGTTATAGAGGGACTGACCGTTTTGGTAAGGTATAGGTAAACCCAGGTATATTGTTTTAAAATATGCGGCGTACAAATTAATTTTGGATCCCTGAATACTAATGAGAGGATTCCCGCTACATACAGTCAAACCTGTATTTAGCGGACAGCAACACTAGTCCCATTTCCCCCATCACATTTACTATAACAAAAACCTGTATTCATCGGACGCCGTTGTTAAGCGGATGCGGACACCTTAAACTTGACATTTTGGTCATTTCTGTTGTTTGAAACCTGTATTAAACGGACAGTGCTAAAAGATGCACGTTTTTTCCACGTTTCAAATAGATCGGTCCCGACAAAAAAAGAGCTGTCCCAGAATTGCGACATTTTATCATTCGATTTTGTTTTTACGGAGCTTGTATTCTTGTTTCATGATTGTGTGAACCTTCACAGAGGCTGGTGACTCTTATGGCTAACGGTTAATAATTTGGCCTCTTTACGGCTAACGGTTAACAGAAATCGCGCTCGAAATCCTGCCAGCTAAGCGGGCTACATATGAAAAGGGGGTAAGAAAAAGCTCCGACGAAAAAAAAAAACCTTCAAAACAGCTCCCACGAAGGGCTAACGCTCGAAGCGTCAGCTTTCGAATCTCTTTACGGTGGCCAATTCACATTATCAACTCAGTTTATAAAACCAAATTATCTTGGAATATAGGAGGCTTGTTATGGAGCGCTTGCATGCATTGCACATGGTGGTAATGCTTTCCCCTGTGTTGTGTCTGTGTGGTGTTTTCTGGGAATTCCGTATTATCTACTGAGGAAGTTAATGAAGTCTTGCATCTTTGAAAATCGCTTAGCTATAGGCTGAAGCAGACTATCTTACAGGTATGGAACTGATGTAAACCGTGACATGCCTGACACGGGCTATAGGGTCTGCTCAAATGAGCAATTTATGACGCAACATCGGAAAAATAAAATAATTTTCTTTCAAAAGTAGACTAGCATTTGATTGAAAGCCTGGCACCTCATTAAGTAAAATCAAAGGACACAAATCATCCTCTCTAGTAATACAGGAGCTACTATATATAGATTGTTTTGGAATTTTATTTTCGGGATATTCCTCTTACATAAATTGGGATATGGGTTATTTCCAAAATTTACCCAGGATTATGGCCTCGCTTGAAACGCAAGTTCAATGCCTGAGCTTGCCGGTAATCCACAGAAGTGATTGGCTTCTTACTTTGACTTTTCTTAGTGACACATCCACACAACAAGCTCGTTCCCAGGGCCTGCCCCGCCCCCAAGGTGGGAAAAAAGGCCCTGGGAACGAGGTTGCTGTGCAAGTCCTGAGATTTTTCACGGCTGCTTACACAACCAGCAAACTGCCTTTTCAAACATGGCGTCCGTTTCACGTTACTGGATAAAAAACCGCGTGAAATGCGGTTCGTGGTTTAAAGGATGCATATTCCAGCACATATGGCGAGAAAAATGCCTAAGCTACAACTTAGGTGAGGTTTTCTGTTCACAGTATCAAACAAATTAGCGTAGAGTAGACTAAAATCATTAGGTCCTTTTCGAGAAGTGACTCGTGCATCATATAAAATTATAAGCGTATTTAGAAATGCACTGGAACAATGAAATTTATAGATCGAGCTTGAATCTAGAGTCTTGTTTGATGGAAAACATAAAATGTCGCCTTTTCCAGTCCTCAGACTTCGTCCTTGAATTCTTCAGTGACTGATGTATGTAATGGACAAAATCGATAATTTATTTATGACCAAAGCAGATGAAAAACTTAAGGGCCGGACATACCTATGTAGCTGATATAAGGGATTACCCCCCTCCCAGGTGTCCAGTGCGTTTGATCATTTAACAGTAGCAAACACTGTCTTTATTGCGTCGTCCATATAAAATGGTTGCGTTAACAATAAGGTCAAAAAGACTTGTTGATGATGTTCAGGGGTTTCATAAAATGATGTTTTCAGCAGGAGAACAACTGGTTTTCACGGATGGCCAAAACATTTTGAACTGAGATAATTTGGTTTTATCAAGTGGGTTGATAATGTGAATTGGCCACCATAAAGAGATTCGGAAGCTGACGTTTCGAGCGTTAGCCCTTCATCCGCCCTTCGTCAGACGAAGGGCTAACGCTCGAAGCGTCAGCTTCCGAATCTCTTTACGGTGGCCAAATCACATTATCAACCCAGTTGATAAAACCAAATTATCTTGTAATACTCCCACCGACGCAGCACCACAGTTTCTTTAGAAACTTGCCCCCTTTATTCGTTTTGAACTGAACTTCTTTATAAGAAAAACTCTCCTCTAGATGGTCAAACTTTGTGGGAAAAATCATCTTCAGAGTCAGTGAATTTGCCTGATATCCAGTCACGGAACCAAACTTTTAGACCCTTTGCTGAAACATAGCTAAAACTAAATATACCCCTTACAAAACATGAACTTTTTAGAGTGAAACAGCATTTGTGATAATTAAAGTTTTACTGCAACCTCAAGGTTTTACAGATTCATCGACAAGAAAATAACAAAAATTCTATAAAGTTGTTACGTATCTGAAGCTGTGTCTCAACTAAAGTTTGCTCCATAAAGTAAACTAAACACTTTGGGTTAACTTAAAAGTTTTACACTGAACTTTCAATGTTTTGGATGCTCAAAATTTTGGGTTTACTTCGGTGTAAAAACATGTGAAGCTTTTCTTTGTTTTATAGGTATTGTTAGAGTCAGGGTCTATTTTTTGATTTCTTTGTTTTCTTTGTTTTACGTCACTGGTGAGTGTCACAGGTTCTTACACCGAGGATGAGCTAAAATTTTGGACTAAAAAGTTTGATTGGTTTTACGTTTGAACACTTTTTTTGTTTGAAATTAATTGTCATCCGAAATTTTTTGCAAGTAATGTTGTATACTCTGTGTTTTTGTAGTGTTTCAATATTTTATTACAATAGTTTGGTGTCTGTTCTAATATTATTTTGTAATAAAGTGTATACAGGGTCAGAAGGCAGCCACCAATACCGCATACAGCATGTTATGTACCTCACGCGACTGCTGCTCGACCATCTCTTGAGTCACAGATTTGATGAAGCTCTGGAGTGCCTTGTTGGATTATGTGGAGCATGTCGCAAAATACCTGAGCTATTTTGGAGAGTAAGCAAACTTGTTGTGTATACTGAAGCATTCATATCTGTCTAACTAGAACAGTCCCCTTGGTCTCGTACAGCAAAACACACACAGTCTCCTTGGCTGGTGAGGATGTAGACCAGACATGGCAAGTAGACTTTTTGTTGCACTGAAATAAAGCCTCCTTGTTCACTGAGGGTGTGGGCTGTCCCTGAAGGATTTATTCCGGCACAATAAAAAGTCTATTGACCCCTCCTGCTGCTATAATGAATTATGGATTAAAAAATACACATTTTGCTGTTGCTTACAGGGCTGTAATTAAGTTTATATTGACCTGTAGCCTTGATGTTCACACCCGTGCAAACTTATTAGTTTGTGGGTGAATTGTATCAACTACAGGCCAGTTCACCCGTAACATCAAGGGCCCATCATGCTCAGCCGTAACAGGTGTTACGGGTTACGCCCCCTTGTTAACAGCCCTGGCTTATAAAGTAAAACTATATGTTATATCATTCTGTAAAGAGTTGTATATTTACGAATCAAATTAGCAGGCTGGGCCAACATATTTTAAAAAAACATTTTACTAAATCCAGTTTAAAGTATGTTATGATGTTTATCTTAAGTATTACAGTAAATAAATGTAGTATACAAGTGTGTACGTTGACTGACAAGAAAGTGAACTATCTTTATTTTTTGCAGACAGGAGTTGAAGTAATAAGAAGTCAACCAGGAAGCTTCACTCACGTAAACCAGTTGATCAAGAATATGTTTGTGATTTGTGTTCCGTTTAAAAGTGAAATACTGCTAGATCTTACCCTATATTTGGTCAAACACAACTCCGACATCACTGAAGCGCAGGAGTTACTGACATCAAAACTTGCACAAAAACCATTTTTCGCAAGCAACCTTCTCAGAGCATACAGTGGGCTTTTTGCTTATCTTTCATGGAAGAAATGCAAGCTTAAGTTTGACAAGAAAGATTTAGACGCTGAAGATCTTATGGCTGAAAATACAAATGATGCTAACTTGAGACGTCAAATGGATTTTTTTGGGAAGAAAGCATTAATTTTGTTTGGTGGTCTGGTAGAACATTGTGGTGTGTGGGATATTTTCGTTACAAGGCAAGTTGAGATGTTAAAGTATTACGACCGAGCTGATGAAGCAAAGAGGATCTTAGTGAGATACAAGCAAAAGAACCCAGAGAACCCCAATGCACACAGGTTAGACAATAATTGTTTGTTTAATATATGAAATCAAAACTGGCCGATGACTGATGACAACCTTTCAGCCTATACCATCAGGGCTTAAGTGACCAATCCCTTTCAACGGACCAAACTTATAACATCATCGACTGACAAACACTATTCACTTGACTCTGAAGATGACTTCCGCTCAGGTTGTCGAAACATCAGTCACCAACAACAGTTCTTCTCAGAACTACACTCATCCGGACAATCACACTATACGAACTACTGAAATCAAGTGTTATGTATTACATGTATATATTTTTATAAACAGCACTGACTCAATTTTGTAGCATCATTTTTCTCAGAAACTAAGTAGAAACATTGAAAAAAGTTTGGGCAATGTGTCATTTACCAAATTGAAGGCTACTCCTGAAATGTGAGCAAAATTTGAGTAAATTGAAAATTAGCTACAGCTGAACCTCTTCACAACGGCCACCTTGTCGCTTGAGGACAGTGGAAAGTGACCATTCTGAGGAGGTAAGGGTGTGATGTAACATTACCGGTAGATTTTTTCTCTGTGGTGCAGCATTTTTATTTAAAAAAAAATGCTTATTGTAGCATATAAATACATAAAACAATCAAAACACTGGTATATCAATAAAATTGAAATTAAACAGAAACAGAGACCAATGATGTGTAGTTTACTTTAGATCAAGTTTCATGACCTTTTGCAATAAAAGATAGGTCTTGATATTCATCGTTCGTCACTCTTTGGTTAACTGGCCATTGTCAAAAGGTTATTTTGGCAATCGGGAGGTGCTTTTTATTAGTGGCCGTTGCTGTTGTGGAGACCGTGGCTGTTGTGGAGACTGTGGCTGTTTTGGAGAGGTTAAAATAATAGTGAATGTATGAAGCGTCCACTGCGACAAAAAGTGGCTGTTGTAGAGAAGTAGCCATTAGTGCAGGTTCGACTGTACTAAAAAAGTCACTTTGCGTAGAGTTACCCCAGGGCTCCTTCAATTTTGTTCCTATTATAGATAAATAGTGTAATAATTGTATGCATAGACCTTTCTATTGTAATATTCTGCCTCCTTCAAGATAGAAGTTGAAAAGAAAACGAAAAAGATATAGAGAGGAACTTCACAAAGGTCACTGTTAGGGATTATGAAAGGCACACTGACATATAGTACTTCTCTGTGTTATTTCCATCTTTACTTGTCCCAAGAATAACTTCCAAGGCACAGGGATCCTACATGCTGTTAGGTGTGCCAAAGATGGACTTAAGTCACAAGCAATATTTTTGTTTTCAGGTACTTGTACTGCTTTCTCAAGAGTGAGAATGCCCATACAAAAGAACTTCTCAGTGTACTTGAAGGCTTGTTAAGTGTTGATCCAACAAGTGAGCTTAGTGAAGAATACAGCAAGCTTGCTATGCACAAGACTGGTGAGTGAATATTGCTAAATACCACTGCCTTGAACCCATTTCACTAACACTCTGAATGAGTACAGATTCATATATCTCAAAATTTTGGAGGTCCTAGAATTCATCTGACAAATTGTGCTGCTTTTTTATCCCTTTGAAAATTGCAAAATAAACTGTGTTCACTTTCATGGCAATATCAACACAATTTGTTGAACTTTACTTGCTAATTTTTACCTTAAAGTGGTACTGGCGTAGGTGTGTTCCCTATAGAACTATTAACCTGCCAAGTTTCAATGGTCTGCGGTGCAAATTGGCCAAGATAGCTCTATTTATATACTTGAGATAATATTGGGTTGAGTATATGACGTCAGCAGTCATCTCATTTGCATAATTTACACATTTTTCAAACTTAATATCTCCGGAACTAATGCAGTTATTTGCAAACGGTAAACAGCGTTTTTATTCTTTCATGGAATTCTATGTGATGGGCCTAAAATATCAAGGGGTAAAAATTTGATCATAGTACCATTTTATGTATTTTTCTAAATTTAAGTTCTTATACCTGGAAAAGAATGGTTTGGTTGGGTTGCAAATTTGCCTTGCAATCATCACAGTGTTATTGAAACAACTGTGAAGTATCAGTGGGGGACCCGAAAATAGCCAATAGGGCCTCCGAGGGTTATACTGCTAACAATCTGCTAAAAGGAAACCTGAGCAAATACATGTACCAAGCTATGACTTTAAAGCATGAATTTTAATACTCACATTTATGAAATATGTAAGAAGGCGAGTCAAAGGGTCGGCATTATGACAAGGCTTTTAAAACTTACTCCTACCAATGTTAAAGTAACTCTGTATAAATCAACCATACCATCTTACTTAACTTATTGCCACCTGACTTGGTATTTCTTTAGTGCAGGTGATAAAAGAAAGCTTGAACACATTCAAGAAAGAACAGTATGTGTAGCTTTTCTGGATAAGCAAATAAGCTACCAAGCATTGCTGGACAAAAGTGATCTAATGATGCTTCAGAATAGAAAATTGCAAGAAACACAAACTATGCCCACCAAAATATGGGAGTTATTTCACACGCATTGCGTTTCCTCTCAGCTAATATCTCGACACGTTAGTAAAGTTTTTTTCTGTATGTATCCAAGCAGCTATTTCTTTAAGTGTGTTTTTCCCAACTGCATTTTTTTGTCCCCATGGGGGTAGGTACTCCCTGTATAGCATGTCAAAGGTAAACCTTTTGTAAATTATAGGTATACGAAGGGGTACCTTTCTGTCAAAATTTTGTACAAAAGGGTAAGGGATTGGACCTCGGGGTGGGGCGTCCCCGTATAGAACTTTGTCGAGTACTCATTTTTCTTTTGATTTTGCCTTCTTCCTGCAGATGAATGGAAAGGACTCCTTGATATCCTAAGCGCTGCTTTCATCAAGCTCGACCATGCAGCTTGCCGACAGTGTCTCACAGCTTGGGAGACACTCGCGCTGACCCTTCAGCAGTTCTGCACTGCACATGACAGGGGCAATTTGAGCGTGCTCTGGGACGAGCGAGCTGATTGGTGGCCACTGTTTCACTTTCGTGCCGATCTTGTACCCAAGAAGGATCACGTGTCTGAACTGGAGTGGAAACTGACTCGTCACAAGGCAGAGGCTGCAAGATGGCTTCTTGGCAAAGGTGCAGTTTGGTACTTTTTAGCTTGTGCGCGCAAGTGCGTACAGGTTTTTTTGTAAAAGTAATTTACCATTTTTTGTAGATAAAATTTCACAGAGGGTCAACTATTTTAAAACTAGTCCTCAATATTGCAAGAACGACCGAGATCAAATTTCTCCTTACTTTGTTAATAAATTGTCAAGTAGGATTGTGATGAGAATCGAGATAATGATCAACTATGTGATATTGTCCTGATGTACCATAAAAAGGAAAGTCTAGCCATCTATAAGGAGAATTGAAACACCAAACTTGGGACGAAAAGTGTCACAACATAATTTACTGTCCCTTCGTACTTTAGTGTTATGGAACAGTTTATACTCGTTTAGGATCATTTGACATCTCCGTTTATATTTTTCTTTGTACTCTTTTATCGAGTAAGGTATTCAGGTTAACGTTTTAACTTTTGTTTTTAGGAAACCATTTTACTAAAGCTGTAAAGAAGCAAGAACCACTGGACAATGAAGCTGACTCGTCTTTATATCAGGGTGACACGGCATCTCCGAGAAAAAGAAAACCTGCCTTGTTGTTGAGCGAGTCGCCGTCACCTCGGAAAAGAAAAAATAAAACTGCTGCGACAAAGATGCGCGATGCTGTGTCATCCCCAGCAAAGAGAAAAATTATGTGTAGATGACGCATCCTGTAAGAAAAATAAACATCAGATGGTGTATTTTAAGTGAATTTAAGGTGAAAATACTAATAAAAATATTACATCATACTTTTGCATTTACGTTGTCGTTAATATACGGTCAAACCTGTATTGAGCGGACCCCATATTAAGCGGACAGCAGTGCTAGTCCAGCTTTTTTACCACATTTAGTGTAAAAAAAATTACCTGTATTCAGCGGAAACCTCTATTAAGCGGACGTAGGCGCCTTAAAGTTGACTTTTATGGTCATTTCTGTTGTTAGAAACCTGTATTAAACGGACAATGAAAAAAGGATGCATATTTTCTCGTCCATGTTTTAATAGATTTGCCAACAGAAAGATATATACCTCGTATACTTGTCATTGTTTATGGAAATACGGTATTTCAGAGTTATCGACCGTTCACGGGAATGCTATTTGACCCTTTCAGTTTATAGGACCCTTTTAAGACGGATTCTGAGGGAACCTGTTCTCAACGGATAACGGTAGCAAGGGTCCCGAAGGTGTCCGCCTAGCGCATGATGGAGACAAGAGCTCTGGGAAACAGTGTGAGAGATTCTGCTCTAATATTACGCTTATGTAGCCGGCCCGGCTGCGCGCAATCCAGGGTGGGGTGGGAGGCCAACGACGGAATTCAACAAGAATTTACAATAGAGGAACAGGAAACATTAACTTACTTGTAGAAAGCTCATCGACGAACATGTCCCCGTGCCTCGGCTGAAAAAACCATATCTTTTGGGGCTGCACGTACCTACACAGCCCATATATAGAGGATATTACATGACCGCGCGTGGATATGAATTTTATCTTCGAGTGTTCAACTCGATATCTCACTCGTTCGCTGCGCTCACTCGTGAGATATGGAGTCGAACACGAGAGGATAAAATTCATATCCACAAGCGGGCATGTAATATTCTGTTTATTATATAAACACCGGATAAACTCCTGTGAAAAAGGCGCGATTTATTATGTAGCCATAACGAGGGTGATCTCTTCACGTGTGAAGATAACATATTATCTTCACGTGTGAAGATATGAAGTTTTCGCGGGAAAGCTCACTTGGTATTTCACTGGTGTTTATATAATAAAAGGGAGTATCCCCCCCGGTCCTCGTGCTTGCCTTGCCTGCAATGCAACAGCGACCGTTACTAAAACAGGTGTGCCATTTTACACCTCTTTATATAGCGACATTGAAATTCATTCCATGCCGATGTGAAATAATGCACTACACGTGTTTGTGTGCTTTGAATATATAAACAATGAGGAGAAAAGAGAAACTTATTAGAGTTAGGGAAGCTTAACCCAAGGGGAGAAAGGTCAGAGATGCTAGTCGTCTTTAGTTGCTTAGGGGTATAAATCAAGGATTCTGGTCTCACTTAGGGTGAAACGAAACGCCGCTGTTTTTAGCTGCCAAATTATCTCTGCACTCGAAGAAATAATTAAAAATGCCCTTTTATATTTCCGTTTTTGGGCTCAATTTCCACATTTCGAATTCTAGCGTGGGCTACCTTCCTAAACAGCAACTGGTAATCGAGCCTATTCCGTTTTAATCTACATCTACATCTACATCTACATTTGAATGCGTCGGTAAAGTCGTTAGACATCACACCAACGTTAAAAATATTACAAAAAAAATAAAATAACAACAATAAAAATAATATGTACAGGTTTAGAATTGCTCGATAAAATACTTGGAAATCTTGGTCTTAAAGATTTCTAAAGAGTTGCTATCAACAACGTCTTTTGAAAGTTTATTCCATACCCTCAGGGTGCGTGGAAAGAAGGAATAAAAATATACATCCTTTGTGGCATTTATATTAAAAAATTTATAATCATGACTAGAACGAGTTCTGGTTCCGCAAATTAAGTGGTATCTTTTAGGGGTTAAATATGAAGCTCGAGCCTCACCCAGATTGCTCTCTTCCAGGGGTTCTGTTTGATTGAAACATCCGTGGAGAGACTAAGCCGCGAGGGGATTGGCGAATTTCACTGGCGGCTTCGCCGCTCGCAAATTTCCTCGGAAGGGGGGAGGGGGGGGGGGAGGGGAGCGAGGAAAAAAATTGTGGCGCCGCCAAATATCACTCTCCCCCCGGGCCGGAGGGCTAAATAGTAGTATTTGCCGACGTTCTGATTTCACTTCAGTGTCTTTTTCCCTCCTGTAATAGTTGCAATTTTTGATCCTAAATTGACCAATGAAATTTTACTTCTTCCATGTATTTCTTTGAAAAAAAAACGAGTATCAAAGAGTAAGGTTTTCAAATAATTAATTGGACCGGAAGTGCGCCGAGAAACGGCCACGTAGCGTCTTTCGATTGTTCTCCGTATGCAATACCGCTGGTTAGGGATAGTGGCTTCGCAAACATTTACCGGTTTCGGTGACATGGCAAATTCGAGTATCAGTGAACTCAGCTTTCTTTGTTTTGCCGGTCATAGATTGGGTGTCTAGTTTTTATACGTTGCAGAAACATGTCCCTAGACTCTAAGGTACGTAAACGAACGGAAATGAACGGAGAAATTGGTTCAGAACAAGATGGCATCAAGACATCCTCAGAAAACACGATGGAAACTACGACCTCTTTGAAGAGTAATCGCAAATGGCTTATTTTGAACACGCACTTGAATGCTGTTATATATTCATCTTGTTTTTGGGTTCAGATCGGAGTCCTGCCGGTAAGTGAAGGGTTTGTTTTCAAACAATTTCAGTTGCGGCTGTATCGGGTAGTTTGATCATCAACAAACGACATGAAGAATAAGGTTGCTGTTTTTAGCGTATAATTTTAACTGAGGGCTAGTTTTTTTCTGAATGATTTTGAAATTTATAAGACTTAGCTGATGCAACGATCAAACCGACACATCAGCATCCTTTGATATTAAATGGGATAGGAAATTTGACACTTTTCTTGCCTCAAAAGAAAACACCGTTCTTTGTAAACGTTGCGTATCAAAACAATGCATTCAAAAGGTCTGCACAGTGTTTGTACATAGTCTCACTTGCGAAAATTTAACAATTATTCTTGGAACTGTGGAATGAATGAATGAATAACTTTATTATCGTGTCAAAAATTCTAGCTTACTGTAAAACAGTAACAGTAAGCTAATAAGTGGAAGCTGAAAATTGTCATCCAAGGGTGATTTTTTCTTTGCCACTACATCGTTTACCGCTGTTTATTCTAGGATTGGGGGCAAACATAGGCATGCAAGGCGTGCAAGAGTTATTTTTTTAATTAAAAGGTTATGAAGATAGGAGCATTTAAGGGAATGTTTACAGTGCCAATTTAGTTAACCCTTTTTACACAACAACACTAGTTTACCGAAAAAAGAAAGAGAAAAAAACACCTCTGACACGTTGACAGTCTAATTTAATTCATTCCCATATGAAAAACAAAAGTGTCAAATTACCATTTGTAACTAAAAATAGCAAGCATCTCGTGGGAACAAGTGGTGATGATTTGCCAGCTCTAATTGAATTTACTCCCTTGTGGAAAACAAGTGTCAAATTACCCTTTGTAACTAAAAAATAAAATATCTCGTTATATTTCCATGCAACAACAACAAAACAATCGTTACCTGTACCTATTGTAAACATTCGAACTGTTTCAAATCAAAATAGTCTCGTCTCCTCTAAAACATTTCGTAAGAACTAGAAGCAATGATGCGTGACGTCTAATTGAATTTACTCCTTGTGAAAAACAATTTATCAAGTTACCATTTGTAACTAAAAATAGCCAGCATCTCGTGGGAACAAGTGGTGATGATTTGCCAGCTCTAATTGAATTTACTCCCTTGTGAAAAACAAAAGTGTCAAATTACCCTTTGTAACGAAAAAATAAAAATATCTCGTTATATTTGCACGCAACAAGAACACAGCAACTGTTACCTGTACCTATTGTAAACGTTCAAACTGTTTCAAATCAAAATAGTCTCGTCTCCTCTAAAACATTTCGTAAGAACTAGAAGCAACGATGCGTGACGTCTAATTGAATTTACTCCTTGTGAAAAACAAAAATATCAAGTTACCTTTGTAACTAACAATAAAAACATCTCGTCCATTTGCATACAACTACCTCACGCACTGTTTCATACCCCATGACATCGAAAGTGGTGTGATGAACGGCGGGTACATGACCAATTATTTTAAGGTCTCCAGGGGTGTGCGTCAAGGATGTCCGTTAAGTCCATTTCTATTTATACTCGCAGTGGAAATTCTGGCACTAAAACTCCGTCATGACCCCGACTGTAAGGGTATCATACTACCCAACTTGCGTGAAGCAAGATTGACGCAATTTGCAGATGACACAACTGTGATTTCAAGCTCTGTAACATCTCTCAAGGCATCACTTCAGATAATCAATAGCTTTGGTTCATTATCCGGCCTCAATCTGAACAAAACCAAAACAAAGATAATGTGGATCGGTTCTCAAAAAGGTAATAAGGACAAAATCATGGGTTTCAAATGCATAACAGACCCGATCAAGACTCTTGGTGCGTTTTTATCGTATGATGGAGACAAAAGCAATGAAGAAAATTTCTTCAGTAAAATTCGTAAAATGAAGACCAAACTACACATTTGGCAAACACGCGATCTCTCGCTGTACGGTCGTTCAATGCTGGCGAAGACAGTGGGTGTCTCTCAACTGATTTATGCAGCATCAATGTTAACTGTCCCTGAACCTGTGATCCAGAAAACGCAAGCTGAACTTTTCGCTTTTTTGTGGAGAAACAAAAGGGATAAAATAAAGAGACAGATTATTTATCAACCAATATCTGATGGAGGCTTAAATTTTATGAACTTCCGAACAATGGTCAAATCGTTAAGGTTGAGTTGGATTGGCAGGCTTCTAGATGGCACGAATGCCAACTGGAAGGCTATCCCTGAGCATTTTTTCAGTAAGCATGGCGGTCTAACCTTTTTACTAAAGTGCAACTATGATGTTAATTTATTTGAATCAAATTTTCCCCTATTTTATCGCGAATTACTAGAATACTTTCAAGAATTGAGTAGTGCATACGGAGGAGAACCAGGAAAGAAATTTATACTGTGGAACAACAAGGATATAACTATTGATCAAAAAACACTATTTTGGAAAACCTGGTTCGAACGTGGAATTTATTATGTGCAAGACCTCCTAAATGAAGACGGAAAATTCTTATCTCTTGGCGAATTCAATGAAAAATTCGGGTTGAAAGTTAATTTTCTGCAGTACTTTCAAATAACTGCTGCCATACCAATCTCGTTGAAGAAAGCTGCACTTCTAACCCCAATCTCCAGTGAATTCCTTTTCTCAACTCTGGATCTACTCTGCTTATCTGCAAAGACTAATCTATCCTTTTCTAAAATGCGTTGTAAACATTACTATAAACTATTTAATGAGCACTCTGTGTCAGAACCTACCGGAATAAAAAAATGGAAAGAACATTTTCCAAACAGTTTTCTTGATTGGAGACGCAATTTCACCAGGATATATCAGATTACTAAAGATAACAAGCTTACTAGGCAATTTCTATTTAAAATATTACACAGGATAATCATTACCAAAAAGGAACTAAAAAGATTTCATATTGCAACAGACGACCATTGCAATTTTTGTTTCAAAACAGATTCTATAATGCATACATTCCTAGAATGTGATGTCTCTATTTCAGTATTTTCAAGCACTATTAAGTGGTTTAACGATGTACACAAATTAAATGCGAGTCCTTCTGATGAACAGATTTTATTTAACATAACTGATGAAATAGCTCCGTTGACCTCCACCCAAAAACGCAGACTGGATCTTCTCTTGCTGTCTATGAAACACTACCTCTATTCGTGCAAGGTTTTTTCTAAGAACCCCAATATGTCTGAGCTTCAAACCAAACTTCAAATACAATGGAAAATCGAAGACTGTTCACTGACTTGATTTTGCATTCCCCCCTTACTGATAGCTTTTAGACTGCATTAATGCAGTAATGCAAATATAGATATAACTGTTTTAATTTAAATAAATCCAATAATATTGTAAGTGATGCTAACAATTGTATTACGTTTTGTAAGTATTGTAAGTAGCTGTGTAAGTATTGTAAGGAGTGTGTGTAATGTAAGTATGTAAGTAATGAGTGAATGAATAAGTATAAGTATATGAATAAGTGAATGAGTAAGTATGTAAGTAATGTAAGTATGTAAGTAATGAGTGTGTGTAATGTAAGTATTGTAATGAGTGTGTGTAAGTATTGTAATGAGTGCATATAATAAAAAAAAAAATAAAAAAAAAATACCTCAAGGCTTATCTCCTCCATAACTAAAATCCTAAGCCTAACTCACAGAAAATGCCGAAGTAAACCCAATATATGAATACTTCCTCCTCTTTTATAGAAGAATAAATATGGCAGTTCTGAACTGTATTGGGATCAAATCTTCTCATATACCATTTACTTTTAAAACAAGAAATTTGATTGGCTGTTTATAGTAGATCCGATCTGATTGGTGTGACATACATACATCTCTCACTGATCCATTGACCCGTTCACAACATACTCGTCGCGCCGACTAAGAGATATTTTTTTTACAAAAAAATAACTCAAAAATAAGGCAAATAAATTACGTTTCATGAGGGTTTTTCTAATCCAGTTTTTCTCATATTTTAAGTATTTATCAAAGAAACTCGGAGCAGACCCAGTGGTGTTTGGATATCTTCAGACTACATTTGCTGTGGTCCAGTTGTGTGGAGGGCCAATCTTTGGAAGATTTGGAGATATTTTTGGTAGCAGAGCAGCCCTTGTTCTGTCGTTTGCTGCTGCAGCTTTGAGCTACTCCATTCTTGGAATAGCTTCCACTGTAAGCATGCTGTTTCTTTCAAGACTTCCTTCCGTATTCATGCATGCAATGCAAGGTTGGTACGTTTATAAATCGTTTATAAATGATTTATTTTGTGCAGTAGGTAGCTACTGTGATTTGTTAGGGTTCCTGTAGAATTTTGTGATCATTATATTACATAGTTACATGTAGACAGTATAAAGTCATACTTAACTTATAGTCACTTTTTCAAGCTTCAATGGCAATTTATCGCTAATCTTACTTGGAACCTAATAATTTTTTCTTACTCTCAGGATCGCAAATGGTTGTAACAGATATCTCAGAGCAAGAAGGTAGGAATTAAACATGTTTCAGCCATTTAAAACCACAGTGACCAACTATCTGCATCTTAAACAGATTAATGCTTCTCATAGTCTGCACTCAGACCAAACTGGCTCACTCTACCAGAGCATATCTCTAGCTTCGGTGGTTCAAAGCAGCTAGGAGTAGTACTCCTTCCCTGGGTGGGATGCTGGTCCATCAACAGGTACCCTCTGCATACATCTGCTATGGGTGGAGAGGGACTGTGAGACTTAAAGATGATTTCCAGTCCATACTTTGCACTCTTGAGAGTTTGTTTGCGTCACAAAATGCAAACATTTTGCAACTACTTACTTGAAGTAAATTCAAAATTTAACAAAAACAAAACGCCATTATGGATGTGAATTGGTCAAAGCTTTATGCTTTGTTCTTTCTCGTATCACTTGATGAAACAACTTCGCAGCTGTAAAAATCAATGAAGCTGTTGGAAAAAGAATTTGAAAGGCCTCAAAGATAAGGTATGTGGCTCTTAACAAATAACATCTACTTGCATTCCATCAAGTGGGAACTAACAATTTTTATAAACATTAGGGTGCTGAGACTGCACAGTATGGACAGAATCATCTTTTAATGGCTTGTCCAAGGATCCCAGCCAGCACTCACACCCAGACCACTCCATCTAAAGTTTAATTAACACCCAACAACCATTTAATCACTGTGTCTGCCAATGTTCATATTGCCATCTGACTATTATCCATCACTGACTGTGCTGTAGGTCGTGCAGATGCTCTTGGCAAATTGGGTGTGTCATATGCGATTGGAATGGTTATTGGTCCCTTCATTGGTGGTCTTATCACAAAGAATTATGGAGAACAGTCTGCGGCATTCTTTGCAGCTTCTTTTTCATTTCTTAGCATCATTATAGCATTACTTTTCATCCCACGTAATACAAAATCATTATCAAAGGATGACAAATCTGCTGAAAACAAACTGCAAACAGGTGAGCAACAGCATTTAAGGTGGCCGAACACAGTTTTCAAGTGCCTATGCCTAATTCACCGTTACTTTTAAACCATTTATGCTTTGGCGCTCGTTTTCTGCAAGAATCAAGGTTAACCTCAGAAGTATTTATTCTCGCATTTTGGCAAGGTGTGTGCTGTTGCCATGGCAACGGGGCTGGTTAAAAACAAGGCTTAAAAAATGGTTTTTGTTTATTTAATAAAAATCCAGTCGTTAGATTTTTTTCATCGCTTGCCCACTACGAATTGGCATTGAATCCCATCTGTCAACACTATTCTAATAAAATTTTGACATAGGCGTTTTTCGTAATTCGCCTTAAATCGTTTTCTGTATTACTAAAAATTCCCTATGTCAAAATTCAGATTTTTCGCGATAGATCATTCAAGTGGGTTCTGAACTATTATTTTGCCAAATTTCTTGAAATTCTAACGACTGGATCCTAAGAAATCAGCAAGTTTGTGCCAAAGCAATCGGTCTCAATTTTTCGAGCTACTGCGCATGCGTTGCATTTAACAAAAGTTGAAAATTGCTGGGTTCTTTGCATCGTTACCTTTTCCAACAATATCTTTGTAATAAAAGACTAAAGCCATCAATACACTGCGTTCTATTATAGACGGAAAAATAACACAGATAGTGCGGGTGTTGAGTAAATAAAATGATCGCTCTATTGACTTCATGTTTGTTGTTTTGAAATCCTTGTGCACGCGCGAAAACTGTGTTCGGCCACCTTAATATAAGCTAACAAGCTATTCTTGATTTTAGTGATAACTGTGCCATTCTTTTTATTCTAACCTCTGTTATCCCATGGATCATTTTATCTTAATATATATAATTATGTAATGGCCGGCCGGGGGGGGGGGGGGGGATACAGATTTTCCCCAATATGGACAAACCAAGGCCGGCAAATAACAAGTTTATTTTTTCTCCCTATGGTATTGCTTTCAAAGCACCTTTTGCGTTGAGTTTAAATCATTATGTTCAAATCTGGTGTACACATGTGTTTGACATTTCAGGCCCAAAAGCAATAAACAAAGCTTGAAATTGATGTCCATAATGTTCGCTTAGTAAAGTATATGCTATATACAAGGTTAAAACGTTAAGGAATGGTTAAAAATTAAAATGTTTGAACCAAACATTTTCAGCTGTTTTCCATCAGCAGGGTTGGTTCACCCTGATGATGGCAAACAGCCAAAAACGTTTGGTTCAAACATTTTAATTTTTAAACAATCCTTCACCTTTTAGTTTTGTATATAGCATATAAAGCTTGAAAAGTTGCCAAAGTGTTGAATGCTTACATTTTGTTGTTTTACGGTGTAACAAAACGCTTGAAAAATTGCCAAAAGTTGGAAATTTAGGAGCAGTCTGTACTTGGAGTTTGGATGGGAAAATGCGGACTGCTGGAGCATGCGTGATTAGTCAATCAGATTCAAGGATTTAGGATTCCAGACCACTGAGAAGCTGGAGAAAACATTATGGTTGATATCAGTAACACAATGTAAGAATCTATTCTTTAGAGTCCAAAATAATCAGAGAAACACAAGGTTGCTTGAAGTCAAGGAAATTATTATAATTATGGCAACTATTCATTTTGGATGATTTCAATTTTTTTTATTTTTGCATAATGGGATTGAATTTTTTTTTCCAAAGAAATACAGGATTGTTTGGAATAATAGGTACATGTACTCAAGGCTAGAAAGAAGTTGTCTAGTCACCCTTATAAGTTGCAACATTTTGGGCAACTGAGTACAAGTGGAACATTTTTTTGTTGCATTTCTCAAGGCAGGGTTCATACGGGTCAGGGAAAACCTGGAAGTCATGGAATTTTATTATTTCATTTCCAGGCCTGGAAAGTCATGAAATTGAAATGTGGGTCATGGAACATCATAGAAAAGCAGTGTACTTTCTGAGAATAAAAAGGCAAAAAGATCAAAAGTTCAAAACTAACAGACAAGTCAGAAAAACGGTTTTTATCCACTAAAAAATAAACACTAGCACACATTTTATGCATCATAATGTGGAAAAAAATACCTGAAATAATAGATTGCGAGTTCTTCTGAAATTAAAGTGCTACTATGATCAAATTTTTACCCCTTGAATTTTTAGGTTAGTCACATAGAATTCTACGAAAGATTAAGAACGCTGTTTACCGTTTACAAATATCGGCATGCGTTCAGGAGATATTTAGGTTTGAAAAATGAGTAAAATATGCAAATTAGATTACTGATGATGTCATACACTCAACCAAATTTTACATGAAGCATATAAATAACGCTATCTCGGTCAATTTGCAGCAGAAACCATTGAAACTTGGTAGGCTAATAGTTCTAAATGCAACCCATCTACAGCAATAACAAGCACCTTTAGTAGAATCTTAAAAATTCAAACATTTATTATACAAATTGACTGAGATATCCTTGTTTATCATATTTGATCAAAATGCAGTTGAGTGTATCGCATCGTCACTTGGCTAATTTGCATTTTTTAAAATTGAATATCTCTGGAACGAAAAGAGATATTTGAAAACAGTAAACAGCATTTTTACTCTTGTACAGACTAATTGTTTACATGTATGTCTTAAAATGGCTCAGATTTGAAGGATGCGATTTTCGTCATAGTGACACTTTAAGTTTCCATCCCTGTGTACTGGAAGGAGATCAAAAATGGAAAGTCCACACAATTGTTGCTATTCAATAATGTTTTATAAACAGTAACACTACAGCTGTTTTTACATTTCAGATAACAAGGAACATTCAGGCAGTGTTTTTAGCATCAAGAAGATCCTTGAACTCATGAAGATACCAACAGTGTTTTACTTAATAACTATTAAAGTCATCACGGGAATCCCATTTGGAATTTTCCAGTCCATGTTTTCTTTGGTGTCCATGGAATTTTTTAAGTTGGAGCCTCAACACAATGGCTTTGTCATGTCTTATGTTGGAGGGCTTTCAATAGTAAGTTATTTGTAGTTATTTGTCAGTAAGTTTGACTAGTGTATGCCAACTAATTGTTGTAATGTTTGGAGATGGGTCAATAGAAAGGAAAAAGTCTTTTTACTGTTCAGGTCACCGTATACCTTCAGAGGTGTCTCCCATCCAAGCGATGTAGTGCATCTGGTTGAAATTGTAGATACCTGAACCCCACTATCAAATAATAGCTTATAGAGCTGGCTATCAAACTATACCAAGAATTTTGAAATAAAATGAATTGTCACATTGTTTTCGTGAGCTCTAATAAATGTGAGCATTTGAATCAAATTTTGTAAGCTGAAAGTCAGTGCAAATTTTGTTTTTTGTTAATTCAATTGGTTCCTCAGTGTCTAGACCCAAAGCACTAAGAACATGTGTCTTCGTTTTGCCATATTTCAAACATTTTTTGAACTATAGGATTAACAAAATGTGGAATGATTATACAAAAATCCCTCTTGAAGAAAAAATGTTTCAAATTAAAAAATTCACAGACACGTTTTTGTTGTTTAAATGTGTTACTCTAGATGTCTAAATTTAAGGGCAGACAAACAAAATCTCTTTGACCTTTAGCTTTCAAAAAGTGATTCAGACACTCACATTTGGAGGTTGCAAAAAAATTGACAATTCATTAAAATTCTTGGTATAGTTTGATACCCTGCTCTATCAGTTTGATATAGGGGTTTAGGTATTTATCTACAGTTTAAACTTAGCGTGCTACATGTACATTGTTTTGACGCAAGACATCTCTGAAGGTATACGGTAACCTTAAAACAACGTTTATAGCAACTTTTTGACAGAATGAGGTTCTACTGAGAATTCTAATGTATTCACTTCAGTCTTTGTAAAATCATAAATGGTCTGCAAGCATTATTAATTAACAATTTTTTGTTGGTGTGAATAATTTTCTACAGCTTGTTCAAGGCCTAATTGTAGGAGTGCTGTCCAGAAGATTTAGTGAAGCTGTTTTGTTGAGAAGTGCTATTTGTGTTATTGCATTGGCTTATGCTCTTTTGGTGAGGAAATAAAGTTTTCTGCTATGATTTTGTAGACTTCAAAATTGCTAAGCTCCCTTTGAGATGCAGTGGCAAACTAAGCCTTTAGCCAGGGTTTGAGAAAAAAAATTATTTTCCTTCTCTGTGTGGAGGTGGCCCTCGTGGTTAGTGCACTCATCTCTGGATCAAGCGGTCCCGGTTTGATGTGTATATATGGGTACCAGCACATTTAATGCTGGTGGGTAACCCTCTGATCGACTAGCATCCCATCCAGGGGGGCAGTAGAAATACTCCTAGATGCTTCATGCTACTGAAACTGGGATGAGCTCCGGCCTGATGGGCCACTCGGCTCATATACAGACTTTATTTTTTAACCTTCTCTAAAGATTGAGCTTCTGTTGTTTAAAGCTGTATGTGTTGTTTTATGAGGCCATATTGGGGTTTTAGAGATATGGGATATCTAGTTCAGACAAAACAGGATATTGAGTATGAAAATACTGGTAGTTAATTTTTGCAATCTGATTACTGGTAATGGCATACGGGATATTTTGGCCAAATATTAATGGGATGTTGCATACTCAGAACTTCTAATGGGGTCAAGTCAAATCAGTTTTAGTGTTATTTACTTTTTATCTTGTTTTGCTATCAGGCATTTGTATATTTTCATTCCCACTCACTCAGTCAGGTTATTGCACAGTTAACCTTTTATATTGGACTGTTGGGCAAGAATTATTACAATGTCTGTTTCTAATTAAAATCATTAATTTTGTTACAACGGAGAAAAGTATGAACTTTTTCCTTTCAAATTTTTTGACAAAAATTTAAACACATTAGCAAATGCAATTAGTGTCACTAATGATAAATCCTTGTTTGTTATCTTTCAGTACATGGTAACAGATATCTACCAGTTTTGTATTGTCATCATACCAATGGTGGTCGGTGGGACAACACTAAATGTCATCACAACATCAGCCATGACAAAAAGTGTTGCAATCAACAAAACTGGTGCAGTATTAGGCCTCTCCATGGCAACCAACTCCCTTATACGAACTGTCTCCCCCACCCTGGGGAGTATTATGTACAAGAACTATGGATGGCCCTCGTTTGGTGTTTTAGGACTTGCTGTGAATGCGGCTGTTGCAGTGTTTTTATTTCTTCATGGGAAAGACTCATTCTAGATAAGACTAGTTATAAGTTATTTTTTTATATCACTTGTGTTTGTTGCCGATCTAACACTTGCTCTGATTGGCTATCAGTAGGGCATTGTTTTCCCTTAATGCCCACCAGCCGATTACGGGCCTCAGTGCAAAGACAGAGCAATAATAAACCACTTATTAACCTCACTCTTGGTTAATAAGTAACTAATAATAAACTAACACCATAGTAACACCTTACTAAAGAGCACTTGGTGCAAATATTCCATATTCAAATCATTGCCAAAGAGTTTTGCAATAATATATAAGTTATTAGTCTTTATAGTTTTGCTCAATGTTCAGTGAAACTTGTTCAATGTTCAAAGTTCAGTCAAAAATCTGTGCCAAGTACAGTTTGCATTAAATAACAGTCGTAGTCAGTTCTAGAATAGCGTTACTCCTAAGTGTTTCAAAGACCTTGGTGCTTTGTTTAGTGTAGTCTCCTTTGCAGCCGTTATTGGGCCGTCACACAATGCTTCTCCACTAACTGCCATTAGTGGGGGCAAGCGTTGTGTGATGACCCTAATAATGGCTGCGAAGGAGACTATGTTTTGTGATGTCTATGGTGAAAACTGTTGTGACAGAGATCTATGCCTCCCTTCTCCCATAGAGAAATAGTTGACAACCAACTGTTTAAGGGTGACTATGAAGTTATGACAAAGATCACCACAATAGTTCTGAGCATTCTCTCGACTTTTTTCCTATGCTGCCTGCATTCTGCTTTTTCCTACAGGGTCTGACGTGCTTTAGGCTCGATTTCTGTCACTCTCCAGCTAGCATCCTGTCTTTATTCCTCCAGCACGGGTTCATCTCCCAAACAGCACCTGGGAATTGCGCCTAGATGTGCGCTTGCCTTGGCCATAGTTAATAGAGGGGAATGGTTATGAAACCCAACAAATTTCTTTGTTGTAGGTTTTTGTTCACTTTTTTTGGCTTGACCGTGTACAAAGCACACTAGTTGTTTACTCCGTACTGAGGAACTAACCAATAGAAACATTTTGGTTTTGTAATTCATGCATAATGTATAAGCGCAAAACAAAAGATTGTGCACGGTCGTGGACCTTCCAACCTCAATCTTGGCGTGTTTGTTTGCTCCTGTGATGTTTGCCAAGCTTCATAACCATTTTCCTCTATGAACTATGCCTTGGCAAAACATGAGCACAGAAAAGGCACTTTATCGGCAAGAACCTTTGTCTTACCCCAACCCCTCTTGTCTTAAAACTGGCATACTCCCTGACTGACTTTCAAGAGAAAAACAGACTGCAACCAGTCTCGATTTTTTTCAAAGTTATGTGCAAATGTTTGCAACATAGTTCCTTAGTGTCCAAATTCTTTTAGATTGCTAGCAAGACTTTTGCATTCACCAAACAGGTGTATTGAAGTTGTATAGTGCTTAGCTATGACAACTGCACATACTTTTTTTGCCCTGCATGCCTTTTGCAGGCCATTTCCATTTGAAGGTAGAGCTTTTTGGAAGCTAATTGGGCCTTGAATATGTTCGGTGTGACCCACCAAAGTTAAGACCTGGTAAAGGTTCTCACGACAAGGTAAAGGTTGTTTGAAATATTGCACGGCCATGGTTGGTGGAGGAGTATAGCGTGACCGAGCGTGACCAAGAAACCCAACCTTTTTCCCAGGGTCCTCTCTCTACCTCCAGAAAGTAAAGAGAGGACCCTGGGAACAAGGTTGTCATTGTGTGACTAGCCGGGTGATTACGTTCTTATTTACCGAGTTAATTACCGGTATGTAAACTTGGTAACGTGCATCACAGGGAGCACACAATCTTGCTGAGTAAGAAGAGATTAAATAAAGCAATGAAAAGAATGAATAGCTTACCTTTGTCTCCCGCTGTCTTTACAGGGAAACACCCACAAGTCCCCCGGAACATAGCCTCCTACGCAGACGCTCTTTGGGCTCGTCACGCAATCTTCGTGGGAGAGGAAGATTGCGTGACGAGCCCAAAGAGTGTCTGCGTTACCCGGAACATGTCACGCTAAAACTCGTACCTAATGCCTTATTTTTTACAAAAATCGATATTTTGGACGCAGTCCGAAAATTCGCTTGAATCTCTAAATTTCGTTGCTTTCACGAAACCAAACAAACGCAAAAAGAAGTCGAAAGATTTTTCTACAACTTGGCCGAATTTGTTTTCGAATACTTTTCCGACAGTCGGAGAATTTTGGCGACTTCTGCCATTTTTTTTTCTCAAATCGCTTTGTACCATACAGGTCATCCAGTACGCACTCGAGCTCCCCTCCATCTCCCGCAAATGTTTTTTTGACACGACAAATCTTTACCAAATCGTTCCCCTGCTTCCAGTTGTTATCGCGGAATCTCGCTAAAACGATTCAGACATATTAGCTCGCGACAGTTCATTTCAGTTCGGAGATCGGACGACTTGGTACGCGCAAGAAAAACTGCGAACCGGGGGAGGGGTTTGTAAAGATTCGTTCATTTATTTACCTTTGCGTGAGCTAAGTGAACATCGAGGTTGCCGCCGCTAACTGGTTGCACGCAAACTTTTTAAAATTATTTGCCATGAGTCCAAGAGAAAGCGACCACGATTCAATTCCAGCTGAGACGAAAGAGATGGAGCGAGACAAATCTCGTTTTACAGTTAAGCTTGTAGTCCTTGTCAATGCTTTCCTGTTCTCAACGTGCTTCTTCATGGATAACTCTGTTTTCCCAGTGAGTATTTAGGGAAATTATTTTTTTGCTATCTGTATAAACATTCAAAACGACCGATTATATATATTTTGCCAGCCTCGTAAGTTTGAGCTTCTGTGTTTCGCACCTCAGCGTAGTAGTTCGCACCCGGTGCAATGTGTATCTGAACAACATGTTCTACTGTACGCAAACAGCTACAACTCAAATTCGTGGTTGGGATCTAGTAGGAGGTTATGCAGGAGCTATAAAGGAACTTAATTGCTTGGAAATTCACTTAGTTGAAGTTTATCTATTAAAGTCAAGAAACGGGACGTGGGGGTGCGGGGAGGGGGTGATATGTATAGTCTTCAGCCCGGTTATGCACCAGTCATTTGCAACCCACGCATCCCCCCTTTCCATTAGGGGATACCCGCGGCAAACCCTGGCAAACCGGGGGTTTTCACCTCGTGCTCAAATGAAAATTTGAGTTAACCCCTAAAGGAGAATGGTCTGGTTGTAGATACCACCACTTAAAAGAGAAACGGCTTGATTACCAGCCACCGTTCAAGAAAGGTGCCCACGGTAGTAGACCAGACAGGCAGAAATCAAGCCTAAAAGTGGAAATAAGAGTGTTTTTTTTATTAATTATTTTTTTGAGTAGGTAGGTAGGAGAGACCAAAATCCTTGATTTAAACCCTAAGTGAGATGACGAAAAATCCTCAACCTTTTCATATGGGAGTTGTCCCAGGATCATAACCTGCGATCAGGCAATTTTTTTTTTGGGAAAGACAAAGGAAAAAGGGGAGGTATTTTTTTTTGGAAAAACGAAGGGAAAAGGGGGAGGGAAAAAAATTACCCCTCCTTCGCCGCGTCTGAATACAGGGAAGAAGGGCATGATCGCAGGTTACCAGGATCACAACCCCCTTTGCTACCCTCCTTTCTGCTACTGGAGTTGTGCCTTACCTTAGACACTCTGTTTTTTTCTATTCAGTATATGGCCAAGCGCCTTGGAGCTGACGTGGTCACCTTAGGTTACATGAACACAGCATTTTCTTTCATCCTCATGTGTGGAGGACCTCTTTACGGAAGGTTTGGAGATGTGTTTGGAAGTCGTATGGCTCTGATGTTGTCTTGTTCTGCCGCTGTGTTAGGCTATGGTATTCTTAGCCTGGCAAACTCAGTGCCAATGCTATTTTTGTCCAGGATTCCTATGGGATTTATGCATACCTTTCAAGGTAAGTAGTCATAATTCCTTCCCTTGTAAATTAAGGACTGGTATCTTGACAGGATCCTGCCTAGATTTTTGCCCCAGGGATTTTTATGGGAATCCCAGCGAAATGCCGGGAAGATTCTCGCCGGGAAGAGACATTCCTGGCAGACAAAATCTTGGCAAGATCCTGCCGGGAATCGTGATTGGAAGTTTTCCCAGGAAGGATCCCGTCAGGAAAAGTGGCCACTTCAGCGGGATTCCAGTGGGTGCCAGGATTCTTGGCAGTCCCGGGTTCCTATTTTACTGGGTTCCCTCATTGGAGTTGAGTTTCCTTTTTGTGAAGTAAATGAGTGACTGCTGGCCATCAGGTTGCAATATTTTCTAAGGTGGGTGATTCTCATATAATAAGCTCCGGGGATCCTCATTAGAAAAGTTGGCATTGCTCAAGCTTTATTTCACCCCTAAAAGATGCCACTTAAAATGGAAATGGCACGGTGTTTTTTTCACCTTAAAGATACCCTGAACACTCTACATGTAAGTGAGACCAAAATCCATGATATACAACCTCAAAGCGAGGCAGTGAGCATTCCTGACTTTTTCATAGGGGAGTCACCCAAACCTGGATTCTATTTCCTGGAAAAGCTCTGCAAGAAAAATTTAGGTCACAATCCGTGATTCTTAAATTAATGTCAGTATTTGATATTTCTAAATGCTAATAATTCTTATTTTCTGTGATTTATAGGTCTACAGATGGTAATAACTGACACGTCAGATAAAGCAGGTACAATAATATTACTATAGACCATTTTTTTGGTTTGTTTCATTTTTCAATACAGCTGTATGAAATGGTTTTTCTTGTTATTACCTAATACTGTATTTCTTTTTTTTCCCTTTTTATTTTATTAATTAGTTTCTGTCTGTAAATTTTTGTAATTCACTTATTAATTATAAGGCATGGCCCGCCTAGATTAGCCTTGTTACGGGTATTCCCTTTCTGTAAATAGAACTCGAAAATAGTAAAGTGACTTATTTATATGACTATGACTATGTAATATTGACTTAAACTAAATAATAAATTTATTTTGAGATACTATAAATAGTATTTAGTAAATTTGACTAAATATACAGTAAAGCAAGGTCTAAAATAAAATTCCACAATCTCTTATATACAATAATATTTGTGTTGGCAATCATGAGGTGCCACTCCATTCCTTGCATTGGCTTCAGGGCTTGCTTATATTGCTTATTTTGCTTCACGGCTTGCTTATTTTGGCATCATTTACCAACATAGATATCAGTAATGCAGGCCCAAAATAAACAGGTCTGCATTGTGTGCATGTAAAACAACCAGTAATTGATGCATATAGTTTTACAAGAGTTTTTGGGAAGTTGCTTTCATAGAAAATTATCTAATAGAGCTCATAGATAATTTGACAACATTGTATATACCTACGAAGTAATTCATATGAACTGCGGTTGTAGATGAAAGTGAAGAGTGATCATCGCAGCATATTTTCCAATTTAAGCAATTGGAAAGAAGAAGCCTGAAAAAAATCAGGGCTTCAACGGAATTCGAACTTGTGACCTCTGCGATACCGGTGGTAACCACCGGTATCGCGGAGGTGCACAATGCCTTATGCTAAGTTTTATTTGGGCATTTGTTTTGTTTCATTGCTTATAATGATATATAGATGGGTTCTATGCCATTGTATAATATAGTGAGTTCAAGAACAATGAAAGTCTAGAATTAAGAAATTATAAATATTGTTACTTCATACTGGGAAGATGTTTCATTGTTCCTATGCTGAGAATAATTCAAACATAAGTCAGCTGATCTGATGCAAGAAACCAAGAAATTGTTCTCACGCTACAGTAATGTACAGTAAAAAGTGCTTAGTTTCTGAAGAAACTGTACTTGTGCATAAAACACTTACCATAGTTGATTATAAATAAAAAAGCTCTGTGCTTTAAAGAATCAATCAATCATCTTTATTGGCCCACAAATGAGTTCAGTTAGAATATTACTTTATGCATGTCTTTTCCAAATGAAAAATGAAATGAAATGGAGTCTTTTCCACATTCATGTTTTAATAACAGCAAGTTTATGTTTTCAGGTCGAGCCGAGGCTTTGGGTAAACTTGGTTTAGCTTTCTCTCTTGGAATCATGGCTGGCCCAATGCTAGGGGGTGTTTTGACTGAAAAGTATGGTGATCGCATGGTTGCATTTACAGCCACAGCCTTATCAGTATCCTCTGCTATTATGGTGCAGTTGTTCCTACCCAAGAACACAAAAATATCAAAGATTAAGCAAGAAACTGCAGTTTCAGGCATGTTGTATATATATAGCCACAAGATCTTTTCAATTATAGCTATGTATTTGTAATTTGACTCTAGATCACTAGGCCGTTTAGGTTAGTGATTGGGGTGGCCTGCACAATTTTGTGTCCAAATTTGCTCATGGCCCTATTGGTATGGCTTCTTTGGGTGGAAAACCAACTAGCTTACAAAAAGCCAAAATCTGTCGCTAAGATGCCTTTAACACTGTAAAAGGAAGACAACTTAGGCATGTTTAGCCCTTTGACTGCCAAGGGCAATTATAGTTGCCTTCACCGGTCTTTGTACCACTTGTGACGTCATCAATTTAAATGTCACCAGATATTCTTGATAAGCAGATAGTAGATCTAGGATCTATCTGCACAACATTCAGTTTTGGATATCGACAGCATTGATGTACCAAATATGAAAAACAATGTTTAACTTATCACTTTTGGTGCAAAAATGGTGGTAAAATGGCAGCCCATTGTACCTACAATATTGATCAAGGTCCCATTTCTAGGCTTTGCCCATAATAAACACCCAACTTTTTATGACAGACAGAAAGAATATGAAACATGAAAGGTAGCAAGAGTAAAAGGGTGAACAAAAAAAATAGAGAACAGGCAATCGCAAAAAAAAATACACAAGTCCAAATTTGGGCGTATGCGCATACCCCAGATTAAACTATTGTACATTTTTGTACCTAATCTTTGGGAACATATCTTTTTGGTTAAAAAAAATAGCTTTTTCAGCCAAACTAAAGCCCATCTAACATCATGGCCGCCCAAAACCTGATTTATGCATTTTTTGGTGAAAATTTGGTAGTCAAAGGGTTAAAGGAACATTTTATTACCAATTTTGTACAATTTAAAGCAACAGCAGTATTGCTCATACAATCTCTTACAACAAAGGTCATGACTAATTATTAACTATGTTCCATACATTTGATTAGGGTTGAACTCTTACACTGCATGCTGATATGACCCTTACATACTGAGCTTGGGCTACCTGTGGACCCAGTGGCAAAATGGGAAATGTGGGGAACTAGCCTCCCATCCAGGGAGAGTACAATATGTAGCAATGTCTCCTGTATTATTCTCAACGAAAACAATAATTATTGTTTTTGTTTTCTTTGATAGATTCTGAACACCTCAATAAGTCTGGTAGGAACAAAACTTTAGAGCTGTTAAGTAAACCGAAAGTACTGTTTCCTCTGGTGTTACGCATGGTTGCCTTTCTGCCTGTGATGTTGATACACTCGATGGGTTCAGTTATTACTATGGAGTATTTCAAACTTGGTCCTCGAGAAAATGGTCTCCTCTTTGCAGCCATTGGATTGGCTTCAGCTGTATGTTTAGTATAATATTATTAGAGAGGATAGTATAATTTATGGTCATGCAGAGATACAAAATTTCTCTTCGATTGTTGAAAAATATTTCACGAGTGCAGAGCACAGTGAATGAGTGAAATCTTTTTCAACATGAGAAATTTCTTATCTCCAAACTCAATTCTCACAATATATAACAATTAGTTTTCGGCAATTGTCCACAGATTCCCGATCATTGTCCGAAATTTTCGGAAGATTTTCCAAAAGTTGTCCACAGACCAGAAGAATGTTTCCAAACATTTTCTGAAAATTCCCAAAGATTGGCGAAGACTTCTGAAGTAGAAGCAGAGATGGTTATTGATCATATACCAACAAATTTAAGTGCAGTTAAAGGGGCAGAATGATATCACCCATGTGTGGATAAAACTGATATCCTCGCATGCGGGATATTTATCAATTTGCTACCGCTTGGCTTGGTATACCACTAAATGTTATATAATAGTATTAATTTTAATGAATTATATGCAGTGGAATCCCAAATTTTGTGCTCATTCCTAATTCATCAAAACAATAACCCATGTTTACATTGTTCCCATAATAAGCATTGAAACAAAGAACATATCATCAATGCATAATAATAATACACAGTGTTTCTATGTCCAGCAGCTGGACAACCTTTTAAGTACTCCACGTCTGGCAGTCAAAATTATTTTTTTCATACAAATTAAATCAAAGCCTTGTTTATGTTTAAGCAAAAGAGCACTTTTTCCGTGTTTACATAGCCTCATCTTAACACGAGGAGGGTTGGGAGAATTTGAGACAGTTATGCAAACCCAAGACTACGTCTTGGGTTTGCATAACTTTCGAGAATTCACCCTACCCTCCTAGTGTTTAGATGAGGCTATATAATAATTCTCAAAAATATGCTCGAATCTAAAAACTATGTTTACATCTAAACACACCTATCGACCAATGAGAGCGCAGCCCCCAGTTTGTTGACGCACACTGCTGGACTACTCATTATCTACAATAGAGTAGATAGGGAGTAGCGTAGCCAATCAGAGAATAGCATTTGTGATGGAGTGCTAGTACATTTATGCTAATGACTCATTTTATTCTCCGTGGGTTTAGGTAGTTCAAGGTTTTGGTGTTGGCATGCTGTCAAGGAGATTTAGTGACCCATCTCTTCTATTGCTTTCCTTTTCTATTTGTGGCTGTGCATTCAGTGTGATGGTAGGTGCTTGAAGAAAAAATATGTCTTAACTTAACAAATTGTTATGATTTTGTTGTTCAGATCACCTTAACAAAAATTATATAGACTCCATGTTGCTTTGCATCTGTTCAGTATTTGATTACAGACAATGTCAAAGTGTGGTAAGAACAAAAAAGTGGCACAGGAGCCAATTGTGGAGTGTCATTTTTGTTACCACATCTGATGTCTTCTGTGATCAATTTCTGAACAGATGCACAACAACCAGGAATCTATCTGTTTTATAGGATAAAGAGACAAAAAATTGTTACTGATATCGTCAGACCATGCAACTGTCCTTCAATCAATCATGAGAATGAACCAATCAAAGTCATAAGAATAACTCAACATATTATATAATTTGGTGATACCGGTACATCAAAACATAGATGTATGATTTTTCACACACAAAATACTTTTAGAAATAACATCAACTCGGAAACAAATCTGAGTTCCACATGGGATTTGAACCCACCACCCTCTGTGATCTAGCCGGATGCTCTAATTACTGAGCTACTCCAAAGTTGCATCTTTGACATGCCTTTGACTGCATGATGCAGTTAGTGAGCTCAGATCTGCCAAGTCATCATTTGGCTTTGTGACTGCGCAATGCGGTTACAGTCAAAGACCCACATTTCACAGTGGTTAGAGCATCCCGCTAGATCTCGAAGGGTCATGGGTTCAAATCCCAACTGGAACTTGGATTTTTTTCTGAGTTGATGTTATTTCTACATTTAAAATTCCTTATAGTAAAAAAAAAACGTTTTATTAGGACATTTTTCATTCTGCTGTTTTTTGTGCTTGAAATCTACATTACATTCTGGACATTTGCACTGACACGATAACTCCTGCTGCAGTTCTTTTTTTCAGTTTGACCCCAATGATGTCTGCCAAAATTAATTTTATTTCTAGTTAAACTATTGTTTATAGAATAAGAGAACATTTTAATGTTTCTGCTTTTTTGTTTTTTATTGCAGTATTTTGCCACACAAATATTTTCTTTTGTTGTGTCTCAAATTACCTTGGGAATCGGGTTCTCCTTAATGCGCACCATTACAACTTCCATGGCAACTAAAGCTGTCAGCACCCACGATACCGGGCTTTTGTTGGGGTTCAACGCAACCAGTGAGGCCTTTATGAGGACAATAGCTCCTGGAATTGGAACCTTCATGTTCTTAAACTATGGCTGGCCATCGTTTGGTACTCTGGGAACTACCATTGATTTTGGTGTGATTGTAATACTACTGGTCAAGGGACTAAACTAAATACACATGGCTACTGCAGAAATGCTTAGTTCCTAGAAATATTCACACCCACTCCATGGAAGGTCATTAAAAATTCTGAGGGGGTGGGGGTATCAAAGCCAAAAGTTTCAAAGGAAAGTATGACATTAAACTATCTCGAATTTCCAGTTGAATGGATCACACTCAAACCAAAAACCTTCTATGGGGAAGGGGCGTAGATATTAATTTTTCTGAAAAAAAAAACATTCAATCATTCATTCCTTAACATCTCATCTTTTCAAAGTTTGCATGATTGCCATTATTTTGTTTGCCAGGTTTAGAAAACTTTATTATTTTACTGTCGGCATGGCAGAGTTCCACAGATAAGTTTAAAGGCAAGGTGTTGTTTAGGTATTGGTATTCCAACAATAGATGTGGGCATCACCTTTTTATTAGAAGTTTTTAATTAATTAATTTTTGTCAGGTGAGGTAGTGGAACTGGTTGGGTTTTTGATCTTGCTAATCGTTCGTATGCTGATTTATGCTATTTATAAACTGTATTCACACAGTCGTCCACCTAGCAATGCACCTAGAAAAGTACCACAGCATGAAGTGTCCAGATGCTTTTACTGAATTTGTTATTATTGTGGAATATAAATTACATATTGCTGAGTGAAAGAACAAAAATTATTACTTATTATATATATAATTAGTTTGATGAATGCGTCAATAATAATGGATGAAATAAATTACATGGAAACCTATCCTTTCTTAAACTTCACACATTTTCATATTTTGGACTTGGAAGCAAAAAGTTTAAAGTGCCTATGAAGTAAAAAATTATTATTGCTTATTTGAAAGGCTTTTCAAAGTAAAGAAGAATGGCATTTTCCTTTTTGAAATATCTTTTTTCGTTCTAGAGATATTTACGTTTTTGTATTATGCAAATGAGGGAAGTGATGACGTCATAAGTCGTTTCACTTGAAAAGTAAAACACTGAATCATTAATATCTCCAGAAATATTGGAGCAGTGTTCTTCAAACTTGGCACCAGAAATATACATCACAAAAGGAACAGAATGACACCTACCATTTTGTTACCATGGCAACACTCTTGGCTCCAGTCTCTCTCTGTGAAAAACCAAATATGCCCATTTGCAACCCTTTGAAAAGGGACAGAGGGTCTTGCTCGGAACACACATGGTTCCCATATTGTCTTAACTCTCCCCATTAGATTGTTGAGAGTGGATGATCGTTGTTGAAGATAATATCTGAGAATTTTAGTTTTAATTAAAACACGACCAGCGGCATAACCGTTGTCATGGCAACGACACAATGGGTCTCGTTTTGTTTCTTTTACAATGTACATTTCTGGTGCCAAGTTTGAAGGCCACCGCTTTAATATTTCTAGAGATATGCTTGATTGAGTGTTGGACTGTTTTAGTGGAACCACCTATGACGTCATCACTCATAATACAAAAACGTGAATATCTCTAAAACGAAAAAAGGTATTCCAAAAAGAAAAACACCATTCTACTTTATGCTGAAAATCCTTTCAAATCAGCAGCTCTTTATAGGCACTTTAAATGTAAGGATGATCTGGGTGAGATAAGAAGTAGCTGGGATTGCCTAACGACTACTTCCCACATGTCTCAAGAAACAATGACACAAGTTTACTACACCTTAAATTAGAAGAGTTCGACTTGTCTACCGAAGCACTCTTCTACTCGGAAAAGTAGTGTTCTTTGAGTTATAGTGACCTCCACTTGCCTGCAGTGCACGTTGTCTTGGAGGTGTTGGCCTGTTTACAGTGTTCTGGCATTTAGGAATGTGTCTCTCGGCCACAGTCGGTGCAAAGCGTCGCTGGCAAAACCTGCAGAGTACGTAATCTGGATTTTCACTCGGGGGTGGAGGGGGTAGATCTGATGCCTTACCACCTCGCTTTATATGTTCTTGCACCTTCTTGGCATCTCTGATGGCATTAATAAATTCCTCTGTGGATCAAGCAGTTATAAACAACTTAGTAAAAACTTAGTAAAAGTTATTTAAACTACCACATTGAAAAAAAGGAAGAGTAAACAACACAGTCCCCCCACAATAAGTCAATTTCATATAGACATGAGCATTTTACTGGAAAATACACTACTCATAAAATTCATATACAAAACTACATCCGGGACCAAGTGGCGTATTTTCCATATCCTTACTAGCGAGGACATTCATGAACTTATATCTTGGATTTTCACGGTTTGTGCAAACAGTCAGTTTGTCCATACATGTATAGCGAAAAGGAAATTACATGGTGGCTTAAAGATATGAATTTTGTGTTAAAAACAGTATTTTATTCGCTCACTGTGTTAGTGCATAAAATCTTGTTTTTACCACTCAAAAATAAAATTGATATCTTTGCATTTCCCTGTAATATCCTCTCTATATATGAAGTATCTGCTGCCTCGCAGAGTGTTAGGTAAAAGGGTCTGCATACAAGCCAAGTGGCCCATCAGGCCAGAGCTTATCCCGGTTTCTGTAGCATGAAGTGACTAGGAGTATTTCTACTCCCCCCTGGATGGAATGCTAGTCCATCGTAGGGTTACCCCCGGCATTAATTTGCATTACACACCTGGGTGGAGAGAGGGACTATGAGAGTAAAGTGTCTTGCCCAAGAACACAACACAATGTCCTCAGCCAGGGCTTGAACCTGGACCGCTTGATCCAGAGACAAGCGCACTAACCATGAGAGGCCACCGCACCCCCTTATCATAGAGTGTCAAGTTGGAGTCTTTTCAGTTAGAATAGCCGGGAACAACATTACTAACTTCTTGAGAGCTCGACACCACAACTGGCCCTGCCAAAAATTTGTGACAGTGCTCCCTTACCATGTTTTTTCCTCCAGTTTGATTTGGGTTTAGGTGGATCAGGTGCCTTTCTTGCTCTGTGCCTGTTAAACTGTGCTGCCTCGGTTCCTTGTGTTCTCATTTTGGAGGAATCAAACACCTTCCTTTGTTTGTGACTACTTTTGCTGCAAACAGCTTCATGTTTTGCCAAGCGTTCTGCTGCAAAGGATCGACCACAGTTGTAACAAGGGACCAGATTCACTGGCTCGACAGCCTTCTCAGTGGGTAGGCTGGACAGGGCAGGGGAACCACCCCTGATGTTGTATGAGGGTGATGGTACTCGACCATTGGACATGGGCTGCAACCTAGCTGGACGTTGAGTAGAAGCTTGAGGTGTGGACTTCTTGCTGCTTGGCGAAGATTTGCTTTTTATAAATGTTTTGTCCTTTATTAATGGTCCAACGTTGTGATTTTGGTCTTCATGACGACCAAGGGGGCTCTGGCTACGATACTGTCCACTGTGTGTAGAATTCATGCCCCCAGGAGTACTAAGAGGGGAAAGTCTCTGAGCTGAACCTGCAAAAATCAGGACCCACAACAATTTGCATACTTCATCCTCAAACTCATAAATAATTCATCAAGTTTGAACAAAGACAATTATGACTGTGACCATAATAAGCGTAGATTTTTACGATTTGATTATCTGTTTTCTACTTAGTTTTAGTTTTCATTGAGAGGATTATATCAAACACTCAAGACAGTGTTTGACCACATATTTTCCAAACACCTCAAAACACGCTATGCATCATATTTTCGACTCTGTTCTTGGTTCTTGGTGTTTGGAAATGTGCTCAAACACGGTCTATACCCAAATTTGCAATGAGCTAATCAAAAGCCATGACTTCTGTCCTGATATCCTATGATATCAAGTCACTGATATGACTATGTTGTCATGGTCACTTGGCCAAATTTGGATACTGTAAATGTCTTATTGTACCTTTTTGAGTACACGCCAGCGGCATGCGACTCATCAGGCTCGTTTGGTTTGGCCATGGGTATTTTGGCCATGGGTCAACCACACTTGCCTGTTTTGCCGCCAAAGCATACCAAAAAGGTATGATTAAGTGTGAATGTTTGTTGTGATCTGTTATTTGAAGTGGCACTTTCTTATACCAACCTCGCAACACACTCAGGTAGGCATTTTAGGACTTCTTGTTAGATAATGACTTCCAGTACATTAGCTATTCTTATGTTTTAACCCCTTACATCTTGTGTGTATAATAAATTTTTTCTCACTCAATGCTTCAGCTTTTTCCCCCACAGACCTTTTACTTCTGAAAATGTGATTGACACATACCCAACATCACTGGAATAGAGGAATATTAATTTCTAGTTTGAGATTGTCCTTTTTCTTGCAATATTTCAGGGCCATATACCCATTGTAAGCAGTGTTTTTACTATGTTTAAATGTCTGGATTTATATCAAGTTACATTATCCCCCACCTGACTGTCTAAGCGGCATTGTCTTGCTTCCAGGCTTGCAGGACCTCATGTGAATTTCAAGCCTTTCTGGTAGAAATGTTCTGCCGCAGTTTCTGCAGGGAACCAGTTGTTTCTGTGATGACTCGTATGCCAGCTGATTCCTGCGACCAAGGTCATCTCCACCATCACCAGATAAACTAGGCAAAATGCTGGGTTTGACTGGGGGTGGTCGACGCAAATTCTTAGGCAGCCGACTGTTCTCAAGTTCCCATTTTTTCAAACACTGTGGTTCATGGATACTTATAGATTTGGAACCAAACTCTCTGCCACATATGAAACAAACAACAGTTTTAGGCTTTCTTGGAGGCTGGGGGCTCCTTCCGTGATCAGCATCTCTGGGCGACCCCTGACGACCTGACCCCATCCTGGAAGGATCAAAGTTTTTGGACATTTTCAGAGGATTGTTGGGTCTGCAGCTCCTCTGGTGAACGGGCAGGCGATCTGGGTTGAACGTGCGTCCACAGTTTTCACAAGGAATAAGTTGCTTCTGCGATGCTTGGAAGGCCATGTCGTTCATTGAGTCAAGCTGAGTTTCTCTTACCCGCGGGTCAGTGGACAGTGGCGTGTTACCCCAACCCGCTGGTTTTTGAGGTGGTTTTCTCCGTAAATGTCTTGGTAACTGACTGTTTTCCATCTCCCATTTTTCCAGACATTTTGGAATGTGCAGTGAAATTGACGTGGTACCGTACAAACGACCGCAAATGTAGCAAACAACATGAGGTGGTCGTCTTGGAGGCATGGCTTGATAGATAGATAGATAGATAATGTTTACTAATCTTTCATCGCATTAACAGGTTCGCTAACGATACTATCGCCAACAAAAATTGACGAGAGGGCGAAGAAAGAAATCAGAAACGATTACAGTACACTAAACAATGCTGACGAACCTATTAAGCTTAATGTAGCTCTAGCGATGATTTTTCTCGCGGGAAGCTTCTAGCAACCCAAAGTTGACTCAAAACAAAATTTGGAAATTTTTTCTCCAGCGGTTACATGTTAAACTCCGAATTTTTTCCATCAAGATTGCCTATTCCCAAGATGTTAGGTGCGTTTGGTGATGCGTCGTGAAGGGAATATTTGCGTTATTGTCCAACAATGACAAAATGCAGTTTCCAGTGTTCCGAGGCTATTCATGTGTAAAACAGCTTCCAGATATCCAGGCAACCGGCATATGCCGACAATGCAGAGTTTCCAGACTTTTCGAAGGCGAGATTAATACGTCAAACGTCTCATAGAATGAGGAAATATGAAGTCGTCTGGGCTAGTTAAGTGATTTTGTGGAATACTTTTTGGGAGACAAGTTTGATAAGTAAGTTTCAATCAACACGTTCAAGGATGTCCTTGTCAACGATTCTCGTTCCAGTCTTCCCAACCTAACACCTGCTCTACAATCACAGGATACCCAGGTTGTGCTTTGTATATGTTTCTCTTATGAACAAACAAACGAAGAAAGAAGGTCTACAAGGCAATAGTAGGCTCCAGTTAAAAGAAGTATATACAAGTTATACAAGTCATGCAAGCTTGTCTATTTAAGATTTTTTGATAGTTAAAAACTGCACACTAGTCGAACACCTGCACACTAGTCGTGACTCTATCAGAGGCTCGTGAGGCTTTCCTCATACACAGAGGAAAAACACTGGAGCCTGCAGGCCTTAACAGAAGAGACGAAATGTAATTTAATTTAATTTAGCTACCTTTTAATTTTTTATTGTCTATTTTACCTTGTTATCATGTATTATTATCTTTTATGCATTTTCCTTTTTTATTAATGTTACACATCACGTAGCCTTTTTATGTCATTTCCGGTAAATATAAAGATCTTGTACGTAACAAGCATTTATCCATCCAATAAACCTGAAGAAGGCTGGTGTTGGCCAGCCGAAATATTGTAACAACGCCTATTTCACGTTGTCTTGACCAACCTTTGCAGTATATTTTCTATTTTTAAAGTTTTTTGGTCTGGTCACGATCTATTTTGATCCAACGTAGAGCAAGTTTTGATCGTGCACGGTTTTTGCAGTGGTTTAAGCCTTAAAAACTTTGAAGAAAGAAAAAAAAAGTGATACTTATTGTTTTGTTCACTATCTCACATATTTTCACACAAAAAAGTAAATTGTAATCGAGTCTCTTTGTATTCTCAAGCTCCCGATTGGTATTTAGCCTGGAGGGGGTGAGGATACTGTGCAAAGTTTTGTATGGGGATGCTCCTCTCCCTGTGCGAGGTTTAACCCCTCATGTATACCCTTGACAGAAAAGGTACCCCTTTCATATATCTTTTATAGAAAAAAGGTACCCCTTTCACCTACCAGCTTAAGAACACTACATCCCCTTTCTAAGCCCTTGGAATGAAGCAAGAGATAATGATCTCATAATCTCTTGGAATTAAGTCAATGAACAAGAGTATGGGAGAACATCAATCACTACCAGAGGAGATCTTAGGTTTAGGACAAGTATAATTTTTCAGTTCTCGTTCAGGTTATACCTAAATGCCCAGGTGGCATACTCCAGTATACATGACAAGGGGGTCAGACAGAGCTTCATATTGCAAAACCAAAAATAATACTGGAGATGTGTAAACCCCAAAAAATAGTGTATTTTTTTAAGACCTAAAAAAAAATATGACAGATCTCTTGATCCAAAAAAATTAACACAGGTGTAAATTTTTCAACCCAAAAAAATATGTTGGACCCCCCCTTCATGTACACTGTGAGTATACCCCCTGGGTCTAAATGAGATTTTCTTACCCTTTCATGAACTTTAACTTGTGAAATCCTTACCATGAAAAAAAGGCTGAAAAAGGTACCCCTTTCGGGCACACCACCCTCTGGGCATTGAGCATCCTGTGATTGATTTAAATTCATCTCGAGCAGTTTGAAGGTTTAATGTAGAATTTCTTGTCATTGTACTCTAGCAACACAATATAGCTCTGACTTCATTGTGTAACCTACAATCAGGCATTCACTGTCAGCTGCAAGTTAAACTATTGTACAGCAACAGGGGGACCATTCACAAGTTAAATAGCTTTTTTTCAGTATCAGGTAACAGCACCAGTTACCGGGGCACCCAGTGGTAAACCAAGCTTGAAAAGGAGTGACGTGTGAGCTAGCACTACTTTGTTATGCTGTCACAGTTACTTTGTGATAAAATATAAATATAGTGGTTTGAATGAAAATCTAATCAATTAGGTTCCCTTCGGTCTCATGCACTGAACTTTTTGTTTGAGTAGTCAGGAAATGCTGCTGAAGGAGTGTTGTGTGAAATCATAAATAAAGAGTGTAAAGACTAAGAGATCAAACAAGGGGAGTCTGTCTGAACTGTTTTATTTTGATCTTTCTATATATAGTATATCATAATAGAGATATATTTTTTCAGTATGTGATTAATTTCATCAGGCCCTAACTAAACTTGTTCCTTCCCTACCAGTGGGAAAACATAGTCCCTTTCTCATGCAATACCATACCTGTTTGGAACACTTCAAATAGGAAACTATAAGTAGTAATTCACTCATTGTTCAACTTCAACTAAATACCATTCTTTACAAATTAAAATTAATTAAATGGAACACTGTATAATATCTTTCATAAGCTTGGTTTTTCCAGCACAAACATTTACAGTAATATTTCCCTGGTCGTAGACTTATTTCCCCCTTCGGTAAATATGGTCCTCAGTGAAGTATTTTTATACATGAAAATTACACCTGACAGACAAACATTGGAAATTAACTTTAATGTAGAGCAACAAGCCCAGGATTGTGGGAAAGCTAGAAATTTAGTCAAGAAATTTAGTCAAGCATTTTTGTCAGTGCTTTTAAAAGTGTGTGTTTGACCGATCTATTGTACAGTGCTGCCAGAAAAAAAAGTGTGCACATTTTTAACTGAAAGAAGAGATTTTAAGGACCTGATCTACAATCTTACATTTTTAGCTCTAATTAACCGACCAGGAGGTCTGTATGGGAGAATCTTGATCAAGGTTGTGAGTACAGACCAAAGGCAGTGAGGTCTGTACACATGACCAAGGTCAAGATTCTCCCAGACCAACCGACTAAGCTTGGTGAATAAGATGTTTATTATATGGCACAAGCAAGAACAATTTAATTTGTTTAATGTAACTGGTTTGTACTGACATTTTGCTTGCGAATGGCAATGAGCTGAATTTAATTCTGCCAAAGTTTACTTGTCCTCTTTACTTTTTTTTTCATCAGGCTTTTTGGCACTGCCATAAATAAATATTGTTAGATGAAAATAGTCAATGATTTTGCATTTTAGTTTGTAAATTTTTCACTGCAAAACAATACCAGTCTAGATGCTGGTCTAGATGGGAAAATCTAGACTGCTTTCAATATCGATTTCAGCCTATCAAATTTGTGAATTTGGTAGTTCCCGTCCTTGTGAGACAGAGCCATATAATTACCAGTCATCTAAATCAATGGGAAATAACATGTAACCATATGTGAACTGTGAATTCAAAGTATATAGCAAATACAAGATTGCACACTTGTGAATTTGTGCCTAACTATACACTGCTAGACTTCCAATTCATATTACCTAACGAAAGAGTGACTGTGCAATGGACGTACCCTGGGACACCACAAATGATGATTTCTTCCTGGAAATAACAACTTTTCAAACCAGATATAACAAATCCCTCTAAAGACAAGATTGATTAACTAAATACATCATTCAAGATTAACATATTTGTACATGCCTTTTATACCGGTACTTCCCAAATTCTGATGATGTGTAAGAATGGCTCACAAATTAATTTTGAATTAACATAGTTACATTCCCCACAGTGACAGAGCTCCTTTACATCTAATGTTGACATTTTAACACTCCTGGTTAAATTTATTCCCTGGAGATTTGACTTTAAAGACATTTACCAACAAATCTGAACTTATAATTTTCACCTTTTATGATAACATAATTTTTCTTGTCATGTGTCAATAAATAGGAAGTAGTTGTAAATTTTGAGAATAAAATAATGAGCAATATAAAACTTTTCCTTTGCTTGATCATACTCCAGTACAGCAAAGCTGAAATACTTATAATTATTCTAATATAAATGAGCTTAATAATGGTTTATAATTATGTCTGTCAGAAAGGATTCTATGTTCATATATTATCTGTATGGCTGTGTAAAGAATTTTCCTAAACTATCCCTAAACCATTGAAATCAAGAAACGCCGGCTTAGATGGCTAGGACATGTCTTACGAATGTCACCAGAGAGAATACCCAAGGTTGCCCTTAGGTGGACACCTGCAGGCAAAAGAAAAAGGGGAAGACCCAAAACCACCTGGAGCAAGACAGTGGAAACTGACCTTAGTGAGATTGGTTTATCATGGGGAGAGGCACAGGCTATTGCGAAAGACAAGACCCGGTGGAAAAGTGACATTGTTGCAGCCCCATGCCCCACCAGGGGCAATAAGGACTAGAGAGATCCCTAAACCATCTGTCCAAGACATAATGTCCAACTTAAAGGAAGTAAATTGCGAGTACTGTGGAGCCCTGTTAACCCAGCCACAAAGGGTCCTCAAAAATCTGGCTGTATATTTACCAGGGTGGCCGTATTAAAGGCGTCCTTTAACTAAGGAAATGAGTGACTGAGCTCTTGTCTGGGCCAGACTAATGTGGCCATAATAACAAGGTGGGTGAATTAACTGGGTGGTCATAAGGCAGGGTTTCACTGTATATCATGACAGGCCAGTCACAGAGCATGGAAAGCTATGAGTGCGCTATTGAACATCGTATTGTGTGCAGTCAGAGAGAAAGATACAGAAAGCCAATGATGTACTGGTAGCAATATTGTGTAACTGGCTGGAGTGAAATGGTTCTCTAATCATGAAATATTATCAATAACTTGTGTTGTTTCAGAAAATATCCATACACCTCCTATGGAAGATTTTTTAATTTGATCCCCCACCCCCTGGAAATTCTAGTTTAGCTCAGACTTTCCATTAAAAATTTGGCTTTTGAGCCCCCCCCCCCCCCGACCCACCCAGAATTTCTGTTAACTTCCTTGGCGATGGTATGGGTATTTTCTGGAACTGCACACTTTGTGACTGATCAAAGCACATATATTTTAATATCAGGTAGAATATGATAGCTATTAATACAATGCTGGGACAGACTAAATTTAAAACCCTGCAAAGTTTAGTTTAAGCGAACTGGAGTGAATATTTTGTATAGCACCTCTCTTTTCTTTGGTTCCAGTCATTCACGTTTTGAGAGAACTTCACTCACCAGGCAAAGAAAACCCAAATTATGAGAATAAACTTTAACCGGGTTGGCGAGAGCAGTATTCTGAGCTCTAACTTAAACTACAGTCTAAGTTAAATGAAAGATACTTCCCATGAACAGCCCTAGCCAGGCCCCAGCTGGGTACAAATAGTGCATTTCTAACACAATTCGCCATCAGGGCTGGGTTGTTCGAAAGCCGGTTAATGCTAAACCAGGATTAAAAGTTGAAAAATGTTTTTCACTGCTTATGGTTTGGGTAGTTTGAGATTATTCAAACTCAAAACTGAACGATAAACAATATAAACAGAAAAACGAACCAAACAGTTGCAAATTTAAACTCAAAATTCTTACTAACCCTGTGTTAGCTTAACTAGGCTTTGAACAAGCCGGCCCAGAGCAGGCCACAGATCATGCCAAACAACCTATACAAGAAAACACCTAGACTAAGGGCCAATTTAGTTGGTATGATTTGCGAAGTACAACTAGGGAGAACAGCATAAAACAACCTGGTAAAACGTCATAATTCAAAGTTATCCCAACATGTCTTTTGCATGAAAATAGGGCACAACTTGAATGCAGAAATTGTACCATCAAAATCAACCCTCAGCGCACTAAGTGAGGACCAACATAATTGTAATGGGTGTTACAGGGACGGTAAAGGGGGGTTGTAAAAGAGACTGCATCTTTTCCCAGAAAGGATCCACTGATTTCAGTTTAAATTAATCAATCATTAATTGAACTTTCAAACCCTGAACATAGATTTTTTCGGCTTTCTTAGCGTCGTGGTAATGAATTACTCTTTCCATCTCCTGTTTTGGAACCAGCAACTTCCCTGCATGCTTCAACGCCATGGTTCTTGTTTTCTTTACTGTTGAACTCAAGCTCAATATAAGCACCAGGACGAGTACCTCCCTCTCTGTTAACCCTGGGGGGTACCCTAGGGGAACGTGATACATCACTCCTACCACGAGGGCGTTCACTCCCTGGAAAGTTCAACTCAAGATAGTTGACTGAATGTTCCTTGTTGCGTTCCTTTGTAGATTGCGAATCAGGTAGGACTGTAGGTAACGAGTGTCTTTTGAATTGGCTGTCTGGACTGTTCTTTTTGCCCTCCAATTCTACTTGATTGTCAAAACTGCTGTTGTTGGACAAAACACCACTGTCTTCATCATCTTTAGTTTTCAAAGAATCCAAGTCTATTTCGGCGTATTCTGTGTGTTCCGTTGTGTGTGTGTCGCAGTAACGATAATCAGAAGACGGCTTGACTGTGCACACAACTAACTCGGGGCTTCCTTTAATAATTTCACTTATTTCTGCTACGGAACGTCCTCCAAGTTCAATCCCATTGATGTCAAGAATTTGGTCACCTGGTAAAGAGAAAAATAAATAAAAGAAACTTAGAATCACATTGCAAGAATACAACACAATGACCCTGGCCAGCACTCAAACCTGGACCAGCTATATACGAGTTCAGCGCACTAACCATTACAAGCACAAGCACAAATTACACAAGCTGGGTTTGACAAAGGAATACAGATTATAGAAAATAATTTTTTTTTAAATTGGATATAGTAATTTAAGTTAAGACAGGAGCCCATCACTAGGAGCCAGCAACTACCCCATATTCCTGTCACGGCGTTTTCACAGACCTGCCTATTTTTAGCTTGAATTTACCGTGAATTCAGACTCCCGCAGGGACAACAGTGACAAATCATAAGCACGGACTTGATTCTTTAATTGACGTTGGCATTTTCACTGGAAGATTAAAAGGAAAAGCCGCCACTGTTTCCCTTACCGGTGCGCGCTCATGTACAACGGAACTGACCTATTTTGCGGGAAAAGAAGTCTAAAAATAGACCGGTCTGTAAAAATGCCGTGACATAGGCTTAGTATTGGAGTTGCAAGCTCCTAGTGATGGGCTCCTGGTTAAGAGTGGATTTCAATTGATTCCAAAGTTATTACTCAGACCAATCACAAAGGACAATTCAGTGAACCAATCAAAAGTCCAAGAAATTACATGTAGCTGACACAAAGCGTGGGAAAACATATCCAAACAAGTTACTATTGGTTTTGGTTTTACTCCCGGTTGGACAAAAAAATGGTGCGAGTTTGTTAAACCAATTGGGTGGCATAGTAAGTGTAAAACCAATTATTTTCCAAAACTCAAATGAAAACCGAGCTCTAACAAAATTAATTGACATCAGTTTTTGATGGGTCTGTCCTGTTATTGATCATGAATTTCGTCTTAACATTGTCAAAGTAGCTGTGGATCCACAAGGCAATAGCTGAGTGGATATGCAGCCAACTATGACAATGTTATGACAAAATTCATTGTCAAGAACAGGGCAGATGTTTGAAAAACTGATGTAAATTTGCTTTTGACAGTGGCAAAAGCAAGTCAACATTGCATATTAAATAATTTGTAAATTCATGGGTCTGTCTGCTTGTTGACAATGAAAATTAGTCAATGGGTGCACAAGAATTTATGCAGTTACAGTTTAAAAAAATGTATTATGTAGCAAGCCAGTCCACAATGAAAACAAAAGTTCTTATTGGTTCCCCAAGTGGGCTGATTTGTGCGATACGAACTGCTACCAAAGATAGGCTGTTCAAAAATCATTTTCAGTGAATTCTTGTTTCAAAACATTGTAAAGGGCAGTTTGTTGTCTAAATAAGCAGAACAATACAATACAAAAACAATGTTACTAATGTATCAGTCTACTTGCTGGCAACTGGGAGCATAATAACTGGGGCACCTACCAGACTCACATATATTGAAAATTGAAAACATAGATTAGAAATTTAATTTTAGAGAAATCTAATCTAATCTAATAAAAATAATTTTCACTCATGTTTGGGAGACAGAATAAGGCCCAAAGTGACTATTGATGTAATTTCAAACTCTCCTTGTGTTTCCCAAGGGAATGTGATGCAATTTGGAGGGAGAATCTAGCAATTAATCAGATGCAATTTCAGTCAAACAAAATGAAAAAAGCAAACTTTGCTTAACCTTGGCATGTACATTTAGCACACGAGTTTGAACTAGCTTGTTTGCTCTGTATTATAGATTACTGGTCTTGTTCTCTTATCACAAAATTACTTATGGATCACTACTTTGGCTTGGTCCATAAACTCGCACAAAAGAACTCAACCAATATATATATCTTATTAGACGTTTTGGTGTGTAGTATCGCTGTATATTTTTACGAGTTGTGCGGTATTTTGACGAGCCCGTAGGGCGAGTCAAAATACAAACAACGAGTAAAAATATATATATCTTATTAGACGTTTTGGTGTGTAGTATCGCTGTATATTTTTACGAGTTGTGCAGTATTTTGACGAGCCCGTAGGGCGAGTCAAAATGCAAACAACGAGTAAAAATATACAGCGATACTACACACCAAAACGTCCAATAAGAGATTTATTATCCAACGATTTCTTTTCCCAAAATTCTGACTTGCCAAGGTTTTGAACTTCACGCGGCCGGAAGGAATGAGACGAGTACAAATATCGTGTGATATTTGTACTCGTTTCGCGCGATATTTGTACTCTACGAAGCAGAGTTGGATAATAATTCCTAATACAAGCCTCTAATTCAAATATTTCCTAGATTATATTTTGATTAAAAAACCTACTGAATGGTAATTTCGCAAAGAAAGTTAGAATCCAGTGGATACCAGCTGCGTTCTTATGAAAAACAACTTAGAGCAACATTTTTCTGTTACACGTGACCTGGAAATTTTGAACAAAGATGGTTAATGTTGGGAAATTTGAATAACAAAACAATGTTTATATGCAGCAAGTAAGCCATGTTTTTTTCATTACATTCAAGAATTTTAGACGTGGGGTAGCTTCACTTTAGATCAGATCATAATTAATTTTTCAATTGCCCACCCCCCAGGAAAAATCTTATTGTACGTCAACAAAGCGCCAGTCGTAAAACTTTGTTCAAAATTCCAATATTAATCAACGATAGCCTTGAAAAAGAACCGAGCCATTGAAAAATAAACAAGTTGTAATATCAGAAGGGGTTGAGCATTTTGTATTTTGCACACATTTATACAAACAAACACAAATTATATTTTAAGACTGTTCAGCACATTGAACGTAATATAAATAATCCAAAAAAAAAACCATGTGGTTCTCTTGACGTGTTTGATCGTTGACGCATGTCTATATTTTTCCTTCATTTGTATAGCGATATAAATGAAAGATAAGCTGCTAGCTGTTGAAAAGACACGTACGGTATTGAAAATTATGCCGAGGAAATTCGACTTTTAGGGGATAAAAACCCATTTTTACCTCCATGTTTCATGCGAAATTTAGCTATGGCTAAATCTTGTAAACAAAAGCGCACGGAAATGTGAAGTGAAGCGAAATTTAACGTGAATTTCTCGCCGTAGCCAATTTGCATGCGGAAATTAGCAGCTATTTTGACTTTCAATGACTTGAAGATCTTACAATTAGGATTGACAAAAGAACAATACATAAAATGTGTTCATTTCTAAATGCAAGCCGCACTTAACGAGGCGAAAACGAATTTAGGTCGGCTTTGGTAATCCACAGCTGAAATATTAAACTTTGACAACAGAACGAAAGTTCATCGATGCCCGGAACACCTGTGCGTAAATATATTATTGTCATGAACAAAATCATTTCTTTTATTGAAGTACTAACTTCGCTTTCTATTTGAAAACATCACCGTGAGTGACTTCGCATTTAGCCGAACAAACTGGTTAAATTAATCGCTTGTATTAGATCCAAAGTGAAAGAAGCGAAAGAATGACATCGTTTCCTTTGTTCGGCTTCAAAAGTCCGCCTACAAAGTCCGCCTACAGAATCTTCAGAGTCAGGTGTTATTCATATAAACACTGGTGCCATAAAAAACAACGCTAGATTAGAATCTCCAACAAAGGCATTCAACTAGATGCTGTTCCAAATTGTCGGGTTTTACAAAAAAATTGCTGAACAAACTTTCTTATTAAAACACACAGGCTTACCTGGTCTTAGTATTCCAGATGTAGAAACAGGTCCGTCTTCGAGGATTCGATTCACGAAAATGACGCCTCCGACATTTTTAATTGTGCATCCGAGCCCCTGTCCTTTCTCTCTCTGGATAGTTATCCTCTTCAATCCCCCGGTTAACTTGGTGCTTTTTCTTCTAACTGGGTCGGTTTCTTCTTCTTTCAGTTCATTCTCTTTAGCTGTTTGCACTGACAACATCCACAGCTCTCTGTCCAACTCAGAACTGCAACAGAAGCTGAAGAATGGCTTTCCTTCCACGATCAAATTAAAACAGTGCTTTCTCTTCTTGGTTTCAAACTTCTCAATGGATTCTATATCCATCAAAAATATCCGAGCTTCTGCAGTGCGCCCACGTTTCTGGTCGTCCTCTTTCTTGAAGGTGCACAACATCTGTCTGTTGAGGACCACGAACCGAGGACGCCATTGCTTTAGCAGGCTCGTTTTCTTTTGAAGAATACCTTCTTTGATGACTCGCTTCTTCATGTTCTTGTCTTGTTCTGCCATGATACTGTTTTGCTAAACAATTTAACTAATTCTAATCCGACAATGAAACGCTAAGAATGCTGCCCATTTTTAGCGTGGAGGTGTTTAGCATACTCGATCAGATCATTTACAACTGGTTGCTATTAGCTCTCGTCTGCTAGTAAGCTACCCACGCAATGGTTCAAACACTTTCGATGTCATTTATGGCATTTATGCAGCACACACCTCCACTTCAAATTAGTTCCGACCTTCTCATTCAACGCCGCTGCTGAAATACTCAGTGACGCTTAACCAAGCGTGTTATTGAGCCGAACGTGGATCGTAACTGATTACTGCGCGCTCCTCTTCCTGTCCGCCAATGACGACTTCCGTTCACCACTTTGCTATGAGCGAGCTGTTACCGCCATAAAAGGAAGCGAATCACGTGACGTAGCCAAATATTTACGATCGCGACGCTCCGCATATGACGTCATGATCGGATAAGACTCGGTATACTTCGTCAACTCAACTGCATTCTTGCACGTTTGTAAAGGAAAAATTGTTTATTCCGTTGCACAATATTAAACAAAAACCATGTCAAATAAGAAATTTCCAAATATATCGCTGAGGCGCGGATGGAGGTGACGGAAACGTCAATTTTCAAATATAACAGTACAGCAAGCAAAATTTAAAACATTTTATATCTCAGAAGAATTGTAACAATTTTATTTTCAGTTTCATTGTCTAAAACGAAAAATTTGGGCGAGGAGATTTAGAAAATGTTGCTCGAAAATTCAAGTTCCCAGTTTCAGTTTCTAAACTCACCAGCTGTTATTATTTTATGTTGATGGTATGCAAAACGTCTTTTCACCCTTCCAGAACATGCCACATTTTCCTGATTAGTTGTTGTCTAAAATATTGTTCAAAACTAGGCAGTTATTTTGACCCAACTTTGTAAAAAGATACTTCGTCTATTTTAGGCATACTGACCCGTGTCTAGCTTCTTTAGGAATTGGAAAATTGGTAATTAGCATAAACATCGACATGAATAACCACCTGTATTGAATATACCAATAAAAAACGATCCCTTGCAAAATACACATCAACCCCTGGAAACTACCTTTTCGGAGCTGCAATCTTTTTTTTTTTATTAAAGTTTACCTCATTCTTGTAAGAAAACAAAATTGTGGTTAGCCTCCTCTAAGGGTAGCTGTTTAGATTTGAACTTGGTTAAAAAAGATGGATAAATGAAGAACTGTATGCTCCATGTTTTTTGAATTTACTGAAAGTGCATCTGGCATTGTTTCTTGTTACGTTGCCACACCAATAAGCAACAACTGTCAGTAACATCAACATTCAAAGTTGGATCCAGGCCTTTTCCAAATCAAGCCTGAAGAGAACACTGGAGGGGGCAGGCAGCTAGAGTAAGGGAACGGAAAAGAGCAGGAACTGGGAATCAAATTTTTGCCTTGCCCACTCCTTCCTATCACACAAACACTTAATAACGGCTGTGAAGGAGACTAACCCCTTCCCTGGTTACACCTGCAACCCAGGCTACTCAACTAGGTACTCAGATTCTTTTTTTGCAGCCATTTTAAGAATTGTCACACAACACTACATGTATATAAACTCTCCACTCAAGGAGAGACGAGTTGTGTGACAACTCAAACAAAGCTGCAAAGGAGACTCTGTCTATACCTTTACAGGCTCAGATAAATATAAAGAAACTATCTTGACCTGCAAAACCAAAAATAAAAAGAAGCCTTTTTTCAAGAAACAAGATTTATTTTGTATTCATTACAGCATTTTTTTATGATTGTTGTTGCTGGGAAGACTGCTGTTCTGACGGCATGGAGCGAATGATATCCGAGTCACCAGGATCAGTAATACTGAGAACTGACACACGGAAGTACTTGCCGCAAGCTGTTCCCAGCTCGATGTTGTTACCGGTGTAATGATGGACTCCAGTCTTTGCCAGCATGGCATAGTACTCAATCTCACTTTTCCTGTGAACAGACAAAAGGAAATTACCATTGTGAATGATACTTAGTCCAGGGAGCTGTCGTTCAACCACATTTTTATCCAGGATTTGAAAACTGACAGTCTCATGGCTACATGAAATTTAGGTAAGTTACATAATAGCCAAAAGAGAATTTAAGGTGGCTCCCAATAGTTTTATGATTGTACGAAAAGGAAAAGGAAAATGTCTGTGTTTTTCGATATTTTAAAAAGCAAAACTGACAGTGAACTTTCTTGCATTTCCTTCGGTGTAATTCTGTAAAATTTGGCAGATTGATAATAATTGGAGCTCATTTTTCAAGGAAATCTATAGGGCCAGTTCTTTTGCAGCAGTAAAAGACATAAATTTGCAAAAATATAAAAACAACTGCCTGTCACAAGCGCGCCACAAAAATCTGGCCATATTAAGGGGTGGCCCTATTAACAGGCTGGCCATGTTAAAGCGGTTCTTGAAAATTAATAAGAAAACAAGAACCGCGGTGCGGTTGTAAACCGCGCTTTAAAAAAACGTGGTTACTTACACTGTCTGCGAAGCGTGACTCTCCTGCCCTTCAGCAAATATACGAAAAAAGGAGTATCTGATTACATTCTTTGCATAGCGCGAGTTTAGCGTGACTTGCAATCGGAGAATTTTGTTTACGTCTAATGAAAAAATACCTTGACCTTTAAATATAAATTTTACATATGGGTTTTTGACGAGCGCTAAGGCTAAGTTTTAACTTTTTTCCCCAGAAAATTCCACCATTGCTTCTGGCGAACTATACACGATCTTACATTTATCACCGTCAGCGTATTCCATGGCCAGACGAAATACCTTTTTAGCGCACTGAATATTCCCTTTGAAAGTGAACAGAAACAATGCAAACATTCCAGATTACAAAATGTTCTGTTTTGCACGCAAAACGAGAATACAGCTTAACTCTGGATAATTTCAGCCTTACTAGCCAGCAGCTGGTCCCAAATTAGATGCTTTATCCTTGCAAATGTCCTGACGCCCATCGCCGAAGGCCGCTATTTTTTTGTGTAAACAGTTAATTCGCTAACTTGACAAAACCCTCCTGAGGGGGAAATATGACGAAAAGAGCTGAGAAATTGCCTGTAATTGGCTGATGATGACATCATCCGTTGAAGACAATTGGCCGTGGGAGTTTGGGTCTCATCCGCGGAGGTCTGCGTCTGGTGACACGAAAACGAAAAAACCGAAGGCAGAGCAAGAAACCGCCCAGCCTATGGCTGCGCGGTTTAATAACAGACTGAGCTTTTGTTTGGATCAGATTAAAGGGGCTATATCAACAGGGTGACCATAAGGTGGGGTTCCACTGTATCTCAAAATTGAGACACAAGACTGCACACAACCTTACAAGGCAATAAATCAGAGATTGAAGCTTTGTGACTTACTAAACAAATGATACAAATCTTTTAGACACTTTAACTACCTGAGCTGAGGCGTGTTGTTTGAAATGATAACAAGCTTTGCCTTGCCCTGTCGAAGTGTTTTTAGAGTTGACTTGTATCCCAATGTGAACTTTCCACTCTTCATCACAAGAGCAAGACGAGAGTTAATACTCTCCATTGCCTTTTTCTACAAAAAAACAAACATATCGAGATAAGATTAAACTATTTTAGACCTACTCAGGGTGGTAAGGAAATAGATTTACCAGATTGGCCACTGGACAAAGTCCACAACTCCAGAAGAAAAATCCACCAGCTCTGAAACATTGGACAGAACTTGACACGGTTTGGACAGGGTTTTACACAAGTGACTGACTAAGCTACAGAAGTGAACAATTCAACTTTAAAAACTTGTTCAGTGCACGTCACTTTCGGCCATAATCCCCTGTGGTTAACTGGGGGTCATTTCATTGCACATAGAAAATATACAGTATCTCTGCACAATTGAGTAGGAGGATAGACCAGCTATACTGAAATCTGTAGTTAAGTGTAGAGCACTTTGCTCAACCTTCAATCTTCCAAGCCTGATGACAGTGACAGTTAAATTACACTACCCCTTTATTTTGACTACTAACATCAGTACAATTATTCTTAACATGATTGACTGCAGTGAGTTACAAGGAGATTTTCTGCAGAGATTAAAGGGAACGTTTTTGGCAACTTTCAAGGAGACATAAGTTTCTCCACTCTCATGATGAAAACAGAAATTCTCCTATGGGTTGTCAGACATCTTTTGTTCTGAGAATTGTACAACAAGACAATAAACACAACCGTCACATTTAACCTTTAATTAATACATGTATAATTGCATATAGCTTGCTAATCTGGCAATGGTGGACAGCAAGGTACTCAGGTGACACATTTACAGCAAAGGTGAATACAAACTGCATAAAAAACATACTAACAAACAGCAAATGAAACTGGTCGTGTGCACATTCGAAGAAATATAGAACTCGTTGTAACAAGTCTGGTACATCACCATGGTAGCGACTAAAGTAACTCAGTAAACAGACTACTGGCATGAGCGCACCATGATAATAAACAATTAAAGCAACAATAAACTGGGTTATTAAACAACGCATTAATGAACTGCTGTACCTTGGTCATTCACCTACCCACCTACCTACTATAGCATTTATTTAAGTGCTCATAATGCAAAGAGGGGTGTACATGATTTTAAGGAGATAAGAAATAGCCCCACAACTTTCACTTAACATGTTCCACAAATTTTTAAACATGACTTAAATATCACTAGCTATGTTTACATTTACTCAAATAAGTGTGAAGTTTGGAACCCCTCATCCAACAATTACTCATCATAAAAGCTTTCTATGTGTAACACGACATCTAGAAATGCCTGAAATACATTACACAGTTCATTGAAGCTTTGAGAGTAATTATTGTAAGTTCAGCAATATAAACTGCACGTGTATCCAAAACCATCATACCTGTTTTTTTGAGGACACCATTTTTGCTGCTTGACCGCCTGTGATCAATACAAGAACATTTCAGTAACTAAAGTATTTGAAAGATAAAACAACTGTCCAGTAATTTTGTCTTTAAGAGCTCTGGCTTCGTAGATATACCTAAAACTATTCCTTATTTTCACTTGGAAACTCGCTCAAGGCAGCCACGATGGAGAAGAGAACGGATATCCCATGATGCCTTGGTCAAATACCCGTATCTTGGCTTATTGCGCACGCGCTAGTTTTTGCGCGAAATTTCAAAATGGCGCCCTCCATGAAACAAACTATGTTCAACACATATTTATAAACTTGGACATGACACAGTCAATTGTAGTTCAAGGTAATTTATTGTTCTTTTGACGTAAACCATAGCTTGATTGTTTCATTGGATGTTCATGCATTCATTTTCCTTCCTTTTCATATGAAAAATAAACCTGTTATTTCAGTTGGACAGTGCGGAAATCAAGTAAGTCAACTTTGTTGTTATTGCTAATTGTGATTTGAATAAAAAAAATGCTTACTGTTATTAAGGAATGAATCAACGTGCTACAAGCCTACATTAGTTAAACTTAAGACGTACGTTTTATTATACAAATGTTGAAGAAAACTAATTCAAAACAGTTACAGATTTATAATCAGGGAATGGAGGAATAAAGTTTCCAAATTGTATAAAACAGAGTGAATACTATAGATTATAACACAATGATTAATCGAGGGAAAGGGCTCAGAAAGAGATTAACAAGGAAAGGGGGTTGTGATTCTGTTTCACACATGCATTTTTCAAAAAAAAAATTTATGCATCACATATATATTTAGCTTCTTAAACAATTTTTTTCCCATAAATTCCTTAATCATGCTTGTATTATATATGCATAAACCCTTTGTCACCCTACAGAAAATGGTTGGCTCCTCTCCCTTGGAAACATAATTACAATGGCTTTTCTCTTTCCCAGCTTATAAAGGAAACGTCTCTTGAATGAAATCACTCCCTACCCTCCCCACCGCTTTTTGAGCCAGAAAAATCCACCCTCACCCCCACAATCACCTATGAATCTACTACTCTAATAGTCAATTTACTCTTCCTTTCCTTGGGGGAGTAGTGAGAGGTGTATTACTGGTACTTATCTCTGTATGCTCCCTCCTTTTTCATGGTGTTGTGTACTTCTTTCCAAACAGATTGGATGCCGGTTCTGGGATTTGGCATTGAGAGAGCATGCTAGCACCAATAAGGTAACAGCTACTGCTATAGATGAAACCTCAAGTCATGGAATCTATTGTGGTCTTTTTCTAATTTATAAGCTTCCTTAAGAATTTTGAATGTCATTTTCTATAGTATTAGACACATAGCATAAAATCATTTGCTATATGAAAACAGAAGTGTATCACCCCGTTCGGGGTGATATGCTTCTGATGAAAACCAATGAAATACCAGGTGAACTTTTGCACCAAACATGGTATTTTCACACCAGAAAACAACATGTTATCTTCACATGTGAAATTGTTGCCATGGCTACATAATAAATGACACCTTTCGCAGCGAAAGTGAAATGGTTTGGGATTTCAGTAGTGTTTTATATAATAAATAGAACATTGCATGGCCACTTGGAGATACAAAATTTATCTTGTTGTGTTGAAAAATATTTCACTTGCTTGTTGCGCTCACTTATGAAAAGTTATTCAGCGCTCAAAGAGGAATTTTGTATCTTCGTGCGGCCATGTAATGTTATTACTAATTAATCAAAACCTGCTATGAACATGCATTTTCTGTTCCAGCATGGGATATTTGATGAATCTCTCAGTAGCTTCTTCCGCAATGTTGATACGAGGTAAGTAAAGAACAATCCAGTCATCAGACTAATTTTACATGTAAATACCTAGCTGTTGCACTTTAAGTTGGGACAAAGATGAATAAAAACTTGCTAGTTAAAAGTCTGGATCATCCTACACACTGGTAACCATAAATATGGCTATGGATAGCTTGATAAGCACAAAGCAGTCGCTGGTGAGAGGAATCCCCGATCAAAGTGACTGACCTCTTGCTGTGGAATTCAACCTTACTAAACTTTAGGACAAAACACTTCCCATGCATGTACAGATTGATATCTTTTAAATCTCCAATCAATGATATTAATTTTGCGTAATTTTTATGTATGACTGAGCATCACTTGGAAGTCTGTGCATTTTAAATAGGCCTTTTGCATGATTGTGGCATATGCTCAAAATTCATCACCAAGCCTCATTTGCGAGAATTTTTCTCAAACCTCTGGCACCTTCATGTTGTTTTTCACACGGGTATTCTTTTCATCTTTGATGCTTTGGGAATTGCGCACAATTAAATTTGTAATTTGCATTTTCAAAGCGAGGCTTGGTGGTGAAACTTGCTTGGCTGATGTTGTCATGCATATGATAAGAACTATTATTCAAGTCTCTGCTGGACATTACTGTAGTTTTCAAATGATTTCCTTTTTTGCTCACCCATTTACATGCAGGTACAAGAATCCAGTTGATATTCCCTTGGGAAATGCAAAGCAAAAGATCAAATCCTTGAAAGCTAGGGTATGTAACCAAAAGCGTTCATATTAAAGTTCCTGTTAGACCTATAACAAAACACTGTGTCATGACTGTTAAATCATTGAACATTAAGTTTTAGTATGAACACTACTTTACAACATACTTTTTATCGCATCAGTCAGGGTATGATATAAGTCATGCCATGAGGTTTAGGAATTGACCTCAAATTCACTTACTCACTCCATTCTGTTAGACAATTAATTTATGCATTAAACCTGGATTGAACATGTTTTCCACAACCTCCTCTCCTAAGTTTGCTTTTCTCCCCAACGTTTCTGTGCCAATAATTTTTTGAGGTAGAACAGGGACAGAATTATTAATAAAATACATACAAGGGGCAACTGAAGGAGGCGAACAAGGGTACTAAAAATAGATACATAATACCATGAGGTAGCTCTAACAAGCCTTTGATTTTACATCAGGCGGTTGTCATAGACATGGAAGAAGGTGTTGTTAATGAAATCCTCAAAGGTCCATTACGAGATGTGTTTGACTGTCAGCAGTTGATAACTGATGTGTCAGGATCAGGTAATAACTGGTGAGTATGCTGTCAGTCATTCTACAAACTGCACACCTGCAAGGTTGCAAAGTATTGACCACTTCTCTACTGCAGTACTATCAGAAATGAAATATAATTAATAAATTACAATATTTAGAGAGGAAGCCACATCAGCCTTAGATGATTTTTATGCGTGTCCTCAACCCCGGTCAAATTGGAATTTGGAGATGCTGGTTTTTGTGGTGGGAGGAAAACCGGAAAGCCCAGAGAAAAAACCTCTGAGCAAGGCGAGAACCAGCAACAAACTCAACCCACATATGGCACTGGGCCGAAATCGAACCCTGGCCACATTGGTGGGAGATGAGGGCTCTTACCACTGCGTCATCCCTGCTCCCTAAAGCTAATAAAATTATGCACAAGTAGGGCTTGAAACTGAAGATAAACTAGCTTAGAGTCATTTGTTGCAGTAGTTTGAATTTCAGCTGATTTCCTGGGAGAGTGTGACTCGAGGAGGTAGTGGACAGTTAGGCTTCCTTAACAGATTGAGGAAGGGCCTCCCCTTTTTTGTTGAAAAATTTCTGGCCTGAGGGGTTGAAGTTTTTTCCCCTTCAGTTGGAGCAAGAAAGGACACATTTTGTCTTGCATCCCTTTTTTGAGCAAGAAAGAGCCATATGCTCTATTTTTAACACCTATGGATCTGCTCCCACCATTGATCTCAAAAAATGAAACTGCAAGGCTATTTTACACAGGGCAACAGGATTCATGATGTATGGACATCAGTATAGAGAACAGATTAGCGAAGTGATCAGGCATGCCGCTGAACTTTGTGACTGTCTGCAGTGTTTCTTTCTTATCCACTCTATGGGTGGAGGTAAGGTTTAACAAGCAGGAGTTAGGTTAAACCAGATTTGTGGGATGCATAGCAGAGTACTAACTGAGTGAAGACTAGGTGAAGTGGCACTGTGAAAATAATAATGTTGATATAGTTTGTTAAACTCACACTGACCATCAACAGTGCCTGGTCAAACAAACCTAGAATAAGCAAGAGTTAACATCCTCCTGTCGGTGTACATCATTGTTAAAGAACTTCTGGTTGCTCTCATGAATATTTGAGCACAATATTTAATGATAGCTGATTAGCAGCCCAATCAAAATGTTTTCTTGCAATAAATTATTTGACGCATTCTTCGCAATACACTAACTTTGCCACTAACTTTCTTCATTTACACCAACGTATTGACAAACACCGCTATTCAGCAATCAGCAAGCACTTAAAGAACAACAACAGTCTGGAAACCATTGGCGACCTTACCAACAACTTTTCCATTTTAAAGAAGTGCAACGGAAAACTGGACTGTCTGATTTACATTTTGTATGAAATGTTATTCATAAAGAAGAAAAGGCCATGCTTGAACACACAATCAGACTCCATATGCGCAAAACTATTTCTTTAAATTTGTCACTTTTTACATGCATATTTTACGTTTTATTGCCTTGCACAGTATATATATTATGTTGTAAAATTTTATTCTCTTTTCACTTGAAAATGATGACATGGAGTCATCGAAACATTGTGTAAAATTTCTTTCGCTTATTTTTATCATTAGATTTTTTTAACTTATAGAGAAAGACACAATACATGTACAGTGTATGATTAAGTTTTATTTTCATTTTCTCAGGTACTGGTTCTGGTTTGGGTACATCAGTATTAAACCTTCTTGCAGATGAATATCCTGATGTCTATCGTTTCACTACAGCTGTCTATCCATCAGCTGATGATGATGTCATTACATCACCTTATAACAGGTACATGGACACCAGCCTAAAAAAGTGCTGTCTGGTTGTCTTAGTAGATTTTCCTGCTGGGAAAGTAACTTTTCATTCTCACTTTCCCATTTTGCAAGGGCCCAGGCAAGTTGTCTGCTAACTAAATATTCATAAAGAAGTAAGACTTGAACTTGAACTTGAACTTTATTTTTATTTAAACACGGTAAATCTATCAGATAAAATAATAATATTAAAAATTACAATCTACTTTAATCTATATAAACATGGTCTAAAAATTTAATTAGTAAAAGAAAGATAAACTAAAGAAATTCTGCTTTACATAGATGCCGTGTGCGTTTTGTCGATTCAGACGAAGAAATCGCGACAACCATTTCGAAAAGATTTAATAAGTGATTTTGCTTGCCGCAATTCAGGGGACAAGGACAAGGACAAATTGAGAGTTGCTTGTTTGAAGTGCAAGCTGAAATTCATTTTTTTTTCAAGCCCAGATGGACAGTTTGTTTGTCCTGATTAAAAGTTTACATATTTTATCTTACATTGGCCTGCAAGATATGGATGTTAGTACAGACAAGGGGTACTTTCTTGTGATCTGAGTGTCAGTGAGATACTCTCATGTGAAGTTAGCCTTGCTTCATGAACATTGGTTATCGATCTGTAGATTTAAACTGCTGATCTCCTGTTAGAAAAATAAAGCTATCCACACGTGTAGGTTAATCCAATTTTATTAAAGCAGAAGCTGACAAGAAAATTGAATATGGGCTTTGACTCCTAGACATTTAGCATTTGATAGACATACAGTTTTTTTTGTGTTAAGACTCCAGTCAAGGCATTAAACTTTGTCATTCTGCTACTGCTATGTTGTCAAAATATATCTCTGTGACATAATTTCTGAAGAGTCTATCGACACTCAGATAATACTGTCACTTTGGCATATCCCTTTAGCGTCCTTAGTAACTTGGTTCCACGGTACGCACTTATGCTTTCAGTGTCCTTGCTATGCATCAGTTGACAGAATATGCAGACTGTGTCCTACCAATAGAAAACCAGGTATGCATTCCTTCAAAAAACAACCCTCTAAATGTCTGGTGCCATAGACATTTTTGGAATAATGTTTCTATTATTTCTTTTTACTCATTTCCATAATTGTTTTGTAGTAGTTTTCAACTGGAAAGAAAAAATTGTCAAAAAAAAAAGAAATTTGGCTTGACCTGCATGTCAAAATGTGATTGTGGTTGCTAGAGCAACATCAAATGATAATTATGAAGGGATAGTTGCGCATCATCTTGGTAAGGAATGAGTGAATAGCCACTGAAAGTTTCAGCATCGCAAAGTTAATTATCTTTTCAAAATTCTAAAAAAAGCTCTGAGAGTGGTGACATCCACCAGACCCCCCTTCCAGTATGTTCAAGGGTTAATTTATCAGAATTTGACTGCTTTTATTAGGCTTTAGTGGACATATGCAACAAAGTTTCAAGTGCCCTACCACCGTCTAAGTCTGGTAAAAAGGTGTTCCCATCAAGCAGCCAGTCACATGCTAAGGCCAGCAGTGCTGTCACCTCAGGTGAAGGTGGTGTCAACAAAGGTCCAGAAAAGCCATTTGATAACATGAACAACATTGCTGCTAACCTCATTTTGAATATGACAAGCTCTGCAAGATTTGAAGGGTCCTTGAATGTAGATTTAAATGAAATCACAATGAATTTGGTACCATTTCCCAAGATTCACTACCTCGTGTCCAGCCTGACACCTCTCTACAGCCTCACCGATGTCAATCTTCCTCCTCGGAGACTTGATCAAATGTTCTCCGACGCTTTCTCAAAGGACCACCAACTCATTAAAGCTGACCCCAAGCACAGCTTATACCTGGCATGTGCCTTGATGCTAAGGGGGAATGTTGAAATCTCCGACATAAGAAGGAACATTGAAAGGCTCAAACCTTCACTGCACTTCATACACTGGAATCAAGAGGGTTGGAAAACTGGATTGTGCTCTATACCCCCAGTTGGGCAACCATACTCACTCTTAGCTCTTGCCAACAACACTTGTATCAGACACACATTTCAGGACCTCAAGGATCGTTTTATGAAACTTTACAAGCGCAAGGCTCATGTTCATCATTATACTCATGTCAACAGCATGGAAGTTTCCCAATTTGATATGAGTATAGAGTCGCTGAGCTCTTTAATCAGCGAGTATGATGCACTTGAAGCACACATGGGTAGAGTTGTGGATGACATTCAAAGGTTAACGATAGCATGAGTATAATTTGTATCACAGGACTGCTGTGGGTAATTATTCTAATGTACCAGAAATCAGGTGACTGAAAAGAATAATTATCTTGGTTTAGTGTGTAGGACTGCATAGCCTGTCCCAGGCCCATGGTCAGTGAGGATGATCAAAAAAGCAGGCAGGCGACAAGTGGGGTCTGGAAGAGAGAAGGGGAGTGCCCTATCTTTTCTCTCACAGGCCCTGCTCATTACCCTCCAATTTTTTTATCATCACTGATCAAGAGCCTAAGGACTGACTTGCATCAAAATCATGGGCAATTTAGTTAAGTTTGAACGAAGGAGATCACAAAATCTAATTTTGTGTTGGTTTGCTGTGAACATGCTGGGTTTCCAGGGGGAAATGCTGTAGTTGATTCAAATTTCACCACCCAGAGGATTTGTTCAGCAGCTGTGGCCTCGGACCTCGTTTTAATGTACATAATCATGAGAAACTCATTCATCAAGACCCTTGTATTTCTACCGAAAATTCCCCCATTTTACACCATGGCATGCAACATCAAGTGGACAAGTTTCTTCGATTGAATGTGGGTTAGCTCTTTTGACAACTTTAGACACTCACTGTAGATAGATAAATACCTCTTACTAACCGAGTTTGAGGGCCGTACTGTAAGTTAAGGACCAAGTTTTCCCCATCGATTTATGGCCCAAGCGTGAAGCATGCAGGACATAAATCGAAGGGGAAAAACGAGGATCTGTAACTTAGAGTACGGACCGAGAAAACAAGGCTAGTAAGATATTTAATATACCTCTACTGTGTGTCTGACGGGTTTGGGAACAATTTCTATTCATGTGAACAGCCTCAAATTTCTGACGCACCTCGAAAGCAAAACGAGTCAATTTAAAAATCGTTAATTGAATCTTAAGTCGTTAGCAGGTTTTAATACGCAATTTCAGAAGTAAAAGAAAGTTTTAAACTTTTACTTGCTAAAAAAGTTAACACTTGGCGATAAATCAAGAAAGTGGCAACAAAAGCAGCTTCAAATTTCAGCGGGCCGTACAGTAGAATATGGCCCGCTAAATTGACCAATCAGAGCGCACATAATAACTGAGAGATGTAATAATTATAATAGCTCTCTATACGTTGAAATTGTACAAACCACTCTTTTTACTTTTCATTTGAATCTGAAGATTTCAAAATTTGAGACCTTAAGGTAATTCCCTTGAAATTGTTCTACTATCAAACTTTTTTTGAAACTTGGCGTAATGAACATTCATGATATGAACATTATAAAAATGCAATAAAAAAATGGGGTCACCGTGCTTGTTTACGCGTCAGGAGGCTCTTAAAATGGGGTATTTTTACCGGTTGTGCGTTCAAAGTTCGAATCACCTTCATACATAATTAAATCTTGGTTAATTGAAAGGCACAAAGTTTTGTCTTGAAAGTAAAGCTTCATTTATTGACATAAGCAGTATTGCTTCATTTAAGCCGTTTTTGATTGCTTGGTTGCGGGGATATTGCACTTTTTCGGACAGTTCCGTGGTTAACTTGAAGTCCTCGCCTTGGCCAAAATGCACCCAGTTGGGAACTGTTTTCCAAAAAAAAATCATGTTCTACTATCAAACTTTTTTCCCTCTTCAAATATGTTCTTCATTAGACTAGTCTTGGCAAATACCTGAAATAAAAATGGGGGGTCACCGTGCTCGTTTAAGAGAAAAGGATAATTTTTTCCGTTATTGAGCTTATTTTGAGGGAAATCTCTTATGTTTTGCACGTGCACGCGCTCATGTGCACGCGCTGGTGACGCGAAAATCGTGCGCAGTAGGGATGCGCAATGCAATACTAAGGAATTACCTTAAACAGTTATCACACAGAGACTGCACCCACGCCACTCCATCTCGACACAATGAACTTCTTTGAATTATACTTATTTTCTCAAGAAAAAATTGACTTTATATTTTACTCCACAGTTTGAAGCTTCCATAAACTTCTTGCTAAAAAAAACTGAGCAAAGACACCACAACTGTTTTCAACTGTATCTTTATTTAAACTTTTTTTTATGCTATGGTAACAGTATCCACTCAGTCAAACAATCCTGCAAGACAAAAACGGAAACCCAGGTCAGAACAAATGCTACACAAAATAATAAAGTATTTCAGGGCATAATTGTTATTAGGGACTTGCCAACTAAAATGCTTTGTCACGTTCTAATTGGTCACCTCCCATTGATATGTCAGTGTTCCAGATAAGTGAGGGGTCTTGGGTCAGAAACCCAACAGAGTCAGCTCATGACCCAACAAATTAATAGATGGAAAAAGTGGGAATTGACCTGATGGAATACACTGACACTGCACTGAAAAATTATCTAGAACCCTGTATGTACCAGGTTTGATTTGAACCTTGTATAACCTGATGACACTATGTGTGCAATTCAAGTTTTTACTTCCCCTAGAGTTTTCCACTTTCTTTTCTTTTCACCAAGCCTTGAAATTACAATATTATTTCAATCTGGATATTGTAGGGCCACACAACTGGTAATCAGTTTAACTGCTCTCAAAAGCACTTTCCAGACATAAAAAGCAATCTAATATTAAGTCAGTTTTTGTTTATATATAGAACTGCGCTACATTTAGCAACTTACCAAAGCCCATGTCATCATCCGACTCTTCTTCGGACTCCGCTTTCTTTTCTTCCTTCTCCTCCTCCTTGGTCTCTGCTTCACCACCAGCAGCAGGGGCTGCTCCAGTAGAAGGGGCATCACCACCTGCACCAGGTGCACCGGCACTCTGGATAAGACTGTCCAGGTTGTGTCCCTCGAGTGCTTTGGCAAAGAGGCCTGGCCAGAAGGGTTCTACCTCAACCTTGGCAGCCTTGATCAGCTTTTCAATTTTTTCTGCCTGTAAAAATCAAAGAACTAGGTCACTATAACAAATCACTGTTCAGTAGTTCATATAGGGTGATCGTCCGGGTGAGTGTAGTTCTGAGAACTGTTGTTGGTGACTTTTCACCCGGAAGATCACACTATACAAACTTCTGATACTCCTGGGTTCAAACCATTTACTATGAAATGACTGTTCAGTTAGCTACTTGGTGGTACCAAGGTTAACCATGAGCTCTTTCAATTAAACCAAAAAATGTCTGTCAAATTTCAGAACCTGAGTGAATGGTGCAGAGTTTTCCTCAGTCTCCAGAAAACCTGAAACTAGTTGAATAGGCCAATTTCGATATATAAAAATTAAGCCGAAAACAAAAGACCTCTGCACGAGGCTCTGGGGAATAAACCCCACAAACTCTGTAGTTATTCCCCAGAGCCTCGTGCTGAGGTCTGTTGTCTTATATTAGGCTGAATTTTAATATATTGAAATTGGTCATTTCGATAAGTTGCCGGACATTCTTAGGAGGAATACGAAACGGTTCAGAAATTTCCAGTTTTGTAACAAGTTACATTGCAGTGCGGTCATTTCATTGCCAGTAGGGATTTTCTGGAATTTTGGTTGCAAAGAATTCCCAACTTTTTCTTGGTCTTGTGCTTTTAATTGACATGAAAGTTAGAAATTCTTTAACTCAGCTCCCTGACTTTTCTCTGACCTTCACGAAGGAAACAGTTCTGTCACTTTGTAAGGTTTCTGTGGAAACCCATATGTTATACTTTTCTGAAGCTTAATTGATCATTAGAAACTCACAAATCTCGCACCACACGTGTGGATTCTTAATAATATTATCACTGTAATACTACTCGTTGCTACCTCGCTCGTTATCTCAAATATTTTCTAGCGGCTCAGAAGTTCAAAAGTGGAATCACCTTTTATGATCATATGTCAGAGGTGTATTTCATCATAGCCACACAAAAAGACTATTTTTTCACTACTTTTTCACGACGTATTCCGCCATTTTGATTTTTGTCACTTACCGTAATGGGCACACCATCGTCGTGGAGAATGAGAGCGCTGTACACGCAAGCAAGCTCAGAAGTTGATGCCATTTTGTTTTTTAATTTATTTTGTTTCTATTTCGCCAAGAAATATTGATGCAGGTTGCCTTGATGAAACGATTAAAGAGGATTCAAGGCCTTAGCTCTGTGTGAGAACTCTACACCTTCTGTGACGAGCGAGCGAAAGGGCGAAATTCTGAAGGGGAGGTCGCTAGGAACTCTGGGATACTGCTCGCACGAGGTTTCGCGCGAAAGACCAAACTCGCAGATCAAGTGGAGAACATCACATTTTAAAATTGTTTTTAAACGTATAATTTCATGATTTTACCTTGTTTTGGCTCTGTGTATCTCTCAGCTGTTCTTAATGGCACAGGAGCTTTAGTTAACGTTTATTACCATGCCTCCTTCGAAGCAAAACGTTCGTGACACGATAGAAGCATTGAAAGCTATAATTGACGAATCGCTGAAACGTCCCGAAAAGAAGCAAGAATTTGTGGACGAAGGATCAATCCAGCTAATTATTGGTGAGTCGCTTCACATGGATAAGATGTAAAGCTTGTCGTTTGCTGAATTTTGGACTGTTTTGATATTATAATACCAGCTGAAGTAAAGTTACACAGAGTGTTTGTACATGTGTTTATAGTTCTTTGATCCCTAAATAATGAACACGTGCTGAGCAAAGGAATTTGTTTTCTGCAAGACGTGCTGTCAGGGTTTGCGCTTAAGACATTGTTGATCGGGGAAGTGCTTCGAAGACATGAATGCCCTGATAATACACTTTTTATGATAACTGCAGAAATTCTCGCGCGCTCATTGGCTAATTTTTATTGTCAATATGCGGACAGATACATGAATTTGAAATTCGTGCGATGCGTCAGCGAGCGAGAGCGGGCAATGCGACCATTTGTTTTTCATGCGTCTGTCCTGTTATTGACAACGAATTTCGTCATCACATTGTCAAAGTAGACTGCGAATCCACTCGGCTATCGCTTCGTGGATCCACAGCTACTTTGACAATGTGATGACGAAATTTATGATCAATAACAGGACAGACGCATGAAAAACTGACGTCAATTTGTTAAGTAGATCATAAACTGTAACACGAGGCAGTGACAGATCCAAAGGTGCAGGACCTGTCAGAATTGTGCTATGGCTTGTGATGGTGTTGGGGGGGGGGGGGGGGGGGAGTGATGAGGGATGCGAGTCGTATGCAGGTCTTGACATTTCCCAGATAATAATGGGAGATGGGAGAACAATTTTTTTTAAGTCCGGTTTTGGTCATTGCAATGCAGCATCATGGTTGCAGTGTATGAAAATAGGGACCTTTAGATTCGAGGACGAGGACGAATGCGAATACGAGTTTTCCATACTGAACATGCGCATAGGGTTTGGAGGCCGACATTTTTCGAAGTGCGCGTGCTCAGAACAGGAAACTCGTACTCGTAGTCGTCCTCATCCTCCAATCTAAAGGTCCCTATTTACAGACTGCAGACTACATAATTTTTAGGCCTAAATAGCACTCTGGTTAGCCTGTTTACAGTTGGCTATCGGTAATGTTAATGGGAATGTAATATTTAGTTAAAATGTCTGTAGTCTGCAAATGTCAGACACCATCGTGGTTTGCAGTGAGCAAGGAAAGCAGTAGAATTATAGGGAGTCTCGTCACTTCTGAGTGAGGTTTCATTAAAAAACATGGCCACATAACTTTGAGGTGCTCTTTCCATTCCTATCAATTGTGTTTTGCTAAAGTAAAAATGAAAAGTTTTGAACGACTTGAAAACTCAATCGATCGCACTTGCTCGAAGGGTCCTTTGTCAACCACAAAAGAGGCCATGCAAGAGTGATTTTGGTGTACATGTTGATCAAAAATGATGTAAATGTTTGTCAAGGAACATAAATTGTAATTTAAATATAATTTAGAAGATAGAGCCCTGGCAGGGCAAGATACTTTACTCACTCCAGGTATACAAGGGATGGACTTTTATTTTTTTGAGGGGGGTGCAAGATTAGGCAATTAAAAAAAATATTGGGAATTACCAGGAGCCCACCCTTTAGTGTAGCAGCCCATGTAGGCTTGTAATTCTTTTTGTCATCATAGTGTAAGGTTAAGTTTGCATACAAGCCAAGTGGCTCATTAGGACGGTCGAGCTTATCCCAGTTTCAGTAGCATGAAGCAACTACATGTAGGAGTATTCCATTCCCCCCTGGATGGGATGCTAGTCCATTGCCAGGTTACCCCCAGCATTAAGTTCGCTGGTACCTATTTATACTATACACCTGGGTGGAGAGAGGCACCATAAGAGTAAAGTGTCTTGCCCAAGAACAGAACACAATGTCCCCAGCCAGGGCTCGAACCCGGAGCACTCCCTCCAGAGTCGAGCACACTAACCATGAGGCCACCACGTCATCATAGTGTAACAGCTATTATTGTCTTGGGTCTAGGGGTGTTGTTTCTGTCTTTTGTTCTATTTGACCTATTCCTTGTTGCTTATTATTGCTATGGAAACCAGAGATATGTACTAGTAAGATAGTGCTCATAGGTAGAGGGTTCCAAAAAATAACTTCTTGCAAGTTTCATCATGTTCTTGATAATCTTTCCCTGTAGGTTTGTGTAGTGTAAAGAACATTGATTGGAGCCTTGGTGCATATTGTGCAGCAGCTCTCAGAATACTTGCTCATGGCAATGGAAAAGTCAAGGCCAAGATAGTTGGACAAGGAGGGATTCCTCCTTTACTGAGGCTGTGTGACCCTGAGCTGGTATCAGATGATGCAGGTGCAGACAGTGATATTGATTTTCAATGGCTCTTTTTACATATTAACACATATAATAAGACCTGATGTTGTGAATATTAAGACGATTTCCGCACAACATTCGAGCAATAATGGCAAAAATTAAGTTACCAAAAAACTCTCTTAGCATGGTAATATTTTGGATGAAGGTAAGAAGGTCTTATTGAGATTTAAGTTCTCAAGCTGACCCAAAGGTAAGAAGGTCTTATTGAGATTTAAGTTCTCAAGCTGACCCTGCAAGGGAAAAATGAACTTCAAGTGATCTATAGTTCAGTTAAAACGGACATTTCGCATTAGTTGAAAACAGAATTACACTCTCATTAAGCATTCTTACAAGGTTTTACATTAATTTTCTCGAGAATGCTTGGAGATTTAATTGTGGGGTCACCTAGAGAAATGAATTACAGTGAGATGCGTTAAACAGTATTAAAAAAGTTACCGTGCCATGAGTACATTTTTAGTAAATAATTTTTGCACTTATTGCTCGAACCTTGAGCGGAATCCGTCTTAATTCTTCCTACTAATATCCACAAATTCCTTACAAAATGGCTGCCTTGTGAAATTTAACAAGTTTATCACTTTAATTAGGACTGGGTGCCTGGAATATCCAGGAGCTTCCACATTTCACAGCCAGGTCCTAGATAAAATTTAGCCACCCATGCAAAGGGACAGTCAGCCGTGATGCTGATAGATCAGTGGAAAGAAAAGAGCAGCAGGAGAAAAACTTGCAGTACAAAACTCTTGAGGGTCAACATAAACTGAGAATCTTCATGCTTCCCAAACCTCATGTCAATGTTTCAGAGAACTACGTCTAACAACCGCAATCACTGACCATTGCTGTTTGCACTGTTTTCTCAGACTTTTAATTGTTATTAAATGCATTTATTGTACACTCAAATGAACATCCAATAAAAGGACAGAGATTGCTGATTGCTAGGCGAACTCGTGTCTTCTCCCAATCACTGCTTGTCTGAAAATGTTGCCTTATCATCTCTGCCTCATTTCGAGAGAAAAACAGCATGCCAGCAGTCTAATTGCATACCTTGAGTGACGAGAGTCTCTCTTACACTTGATTGAGAGGTAGGGATTAGGCACACAGCAGTCAAACGTGGCACGTGTGCGCAGTTCTCCCCAAAATTTCGCTTGACAAAGTCTTAAATTTTCGAAAATTTTCGCTTTCAAGCCCAAAGTTAAGACAGTCGCTGAAAAGTTAAGCTTTAAACTTCGCATATGACCAGGACATTTAGTGATGGAAATCCTAAAGTCCTCCCAGCTTGTAATTTTCTCTCACAGTACTATTTTTATAACATTTTCCTACAGAAGTCTTGCAGGTTTTCTCTCCAAACTCTTACGAAGTTCGAGGCGGCGAAAACCGGAAGTGGTGTTGGATTTTTGCATTTGACCGCTGTGTGGGGATTAGGTAGATTTGGATCCTTTATCGTTCTAATAAGAGGGTGGAGGACAAACCATTTGAGCCCCTTAGAATGTTTACATGTAAGACGTCCCATTCCGACATCCATATGTGCATTCCAACTACTGTAAGCGTCACAGACTATTTGAGAAAGCATGTGTAGCAACCACAGAGCCTCATACACATACGATAAGCATGTTGCAATTACATGTTATCATACATTGAATTTGAAATTTAATTTTCCCCTTTTTAGACACTACAGAAGATGCACATTGGAGATTCCTTGCTCATGAGCAAGCTGCTGCAGTTCTTCACTTCATCAGTTTTCAGAATCCATCGTGTCAAGCAGAAATGATCGCAGCTGGCGTAATCAAATACCTTGTAAGATTGTGTGATGTGTTCAACCCTGAGGGTTGTCATAGCAACTGTTGCAAGGTGATATGTGAGCAATCTGTCGATGCAAGCAAACTCCTTTATGACTTAACCTACAAGAAGAAACTGGTTGGAAAAATGAAAGAAATGGCAGTGGAAGAGATCAGGGAAAAGGCAGTCAACCTGATTAGAAATGGTGAGAATTTTTTTTAAATTAGATAACAAGCTTACCAATCAATAAATCAATCAATTAATCAATGTCATGCATGGGAACAGGTTGCCCTCGGTATCTGAGGCAGGGGCTCATGTATAAACTACATGACTTGTCAAGGGCCATGGAGATCTTATTATTGAACATTACACTCTAAGGTACATTTGTACTATTGAGGTTTTTATTGACTCACTGATAGTTGGTGAAAGGAAAAGCTGAGTCAACGGCCAAAATTTATAGAGAGTCAGAGCAGGCATGCTAATTGGTTTACTTTAATTTTTTTATATAGCTTAATCTAGAAGCTGATTTAGCCATCACAGGTTTCCATTTATTAAAAAAAACAATTTTTACAAGACACTCCGTGAGATGAGATGAGATGAGATGATGGACAAACTGATTGCTTGAGTTCATGATGTTCCATGACTGAAAGAGTTTAAAATTTTCAGTGAAGGATGTGAAATGTGAGAGATATTATCACTTTTTTCAACATAAAGCCCGTTCTTATTGCCTCTCTCAGAATCAGACAAGTCTGATGCCCACCACATGTTTCCACTCTCACAGTGTCTCTCTCCACCCAGGTGTATAATTGGGTACCGTCAAATTTAATGTTGGGTGGCAACCAATTTAGTGATTGACTGGCATCTCATCCAGGGGGAGTAGAAATACTCCTAGTCGCTTCATGCTACAGAAACCGCGATAAGCTATGTAGACTTAACATTTACTTACTAAAAAGTTAATGTGCTTTTTTCATATGTTGCTGTTACTGTATTTAATATATAGCATAGCATTTGGTTTTCCATTTGATTCTAGGTCTTGTGAGTGGTTTTATTGAAGTTAACAGGCTGTTTAGCGTTGATTTATATGACACAACAATGGATTATCAGGACGTCAGGATCAGTGATGAGTTGATTAAGAGCCAGTTGATGTGGCCAAACATGTCTCTTGACCAAACAGATAGCTCGGAGGGGAAAGAAAAATATGTCAATCCTAAGGTATCTGATAAATTTGTAACTCAGTTCTACTTTTGGAGACAGGGTACTTTTGAAACTATTTCATTCTGGATATACACATCTGAATATGTAAATCAAAAGAGAGAACTCTTAAAGAAATTGTGCCTTTCCACACCATCGCCACCCCATGAAATCACTGGTAAGCAGCTGGGATACTTTGAGAACCAGTTCTTAATTTATGATGCTTGAATGATGTGAACAGTAAAAGGAAAGATGAACTACAGGTCACTGTATTCTGATTCTGCATGTAATACTAAGAAATAGAATAGAGTTACTTGTTGGAATAGGGGTGCTTGTAACAGAACTCGACAATATAACTGCTGGGGTCGCCAATGCAACTAGACTTTTTTCACACTTGGTTGCCAGACTGACCCCTAAGATATCTTAGGGTCATTCCGCAGTATTCTGCTGTCGCGGAGATTACATTCAGAGACTTTCATTATGATATTTAAAAATCTAGACTAAAAAGCAGAGGCAGACTGCTGTTGTGTGGTAGATTGTCCATTAGAGCTACGCACAACAGTAGTGTAATTCATTCTGTATCAGATGAGTGGGATGCAACAGTAAATTACATGGCTGTTGCGGAGACTACACAGAAATTCTATGTTTTTTTGCTTCACAAAACTATCATACTTAGTGGTGAATCGTGTTGATAAAATTTAAGACAAATTGTAACACATTTCAGACAAAATATTATTTACATGCGGGTATTGGATTTCACTATTTGGATGGACTCGATCACATTCAATTTAATACATGTACATTTAAAGCAGGACTTGTTATCGGTAATTGTTGATATATGGATAGGACTGACGTACAATTAGTTCTTTCTTCCAATGTACCGGTATTTCAAATCGAATTAGACAATACTTAAAATCTGTAAGTATTTTAACGCATCCCTGGCTGTCAAGGCCGATTAACATGCTCTGATTTTTCGGCTCACACAAAAGATTTATACAGTAAATCAAAAAAATAACAATAACAACAAGTAGTTTGTTGATAAAAATAATCCATAGCGGGTTAGTCTGACATGTAATTTTTTATTTGAAATCTGCTGGGCATTTGAAGCTCCCACGGTACCCAAAGAAATTTAACAAATTCACTTCTAAGAAACACAGGCAGTTGCTGATGACTATGTATCACTGAACACAAAAAGCCAGCATGTATAAAACTTTGTGGCCTTTTTTTCCTGATTTAGTTAAGCGCTGTTATAAGATAATGGGTTCCATTAACATATTAAAACTTTCAAAGGGGCTGTACGTTAAATTTTTGTATTAACTTAAGATGCCAAAAGTTAATGAAAACTCTTTTTTAGGTGACCTCCCTGTGATTTTCTTTATTTTATACAAGAAACTTCTAGGTAATAGACTGAGGTAACTATATTACTTTGACAGGATAGAGATTTTAGATGGGCTGACGTTTATGTGACCGAGGTGATTGATGCCTGTCATTTCTGGGCTCATGTTGGGGGAAAACCAGTGATTGAAAAAATGGAGGCAATAAATAGAGAACTTTTATCACAGGTATGCTATGAAGTATTGGTGACTACCATGCTCTGTTTAATCAAGGGACACTGTTGCAAGTTGGACATAAAATAATTATTAATAAAAAGATTTCTAGGCGATGAAAGGAGGACGAGGAGTAGAACTCCTGGCTACCTAGAATGTATGTAATAAGTCTGACTAGTTAGTATCAGGGTGGAGGATTTGAACTAGGGATATCCAGATCTTGAATGCAGCATTGTAAACCACTTAGCTATACCATACCACCTCTCAGTAACCTTTCAATTAAACTGTCATTGATCCACTGCACACCAGTTTAAGACAGAAAAAAATTCTTAGATTGTAGTGGAGTTAACAGCTGAACTGTTGGCGGCGTGTTATTTTTTTCTTTCATCTGCATTTTCAGGAACAAATTCCCCTGAATTCCATACCAGAACCTGGTACATTTGTTTTTGTGTGCGAAATGATTGGAGGTCACAGAGACACATACAGAGCCCAAGTCCTTTCACTAGATCAGAGAACTGATGGAAGTCTAACAGCAAAGGTGTTTGCTATGGACAATGGTTTCACTAAGGAAGTCTCTGGCACATGCTTGTATGTTTTACCAGAGCATCTGCTGGGCATTCCTTCACAGGTAACATATTTATTTAATTTAATGTTGTACCAAAAGTATGTTAAGAAAGACCGCAATAGCTTGGCAGCTAGTGCATTGGATTATTCCAAGAAAAAGTCTTGGTCTCCTGATAGATGGCATGCTGGAAATTCTCTTCAGAGAGATGGGGGGGAGGTCAACAACACTGCAAATCTGAGTGGGAGTGGTGTCTTTGACCTTGAAATCTGGCTGGGTGTGGTGGCAAGGGATCATGGAAATCTGAATAGAAGCACTGATCAAAACATCTTCCCATTCATCAAGGTGGGAGGGGTAAGGTGCTTACAGCCCATTGTATCCTGGATCACAAGCCCTTAGTTTGGTCACAATAATTTTTTCTTGCCTGCAGTAAGAATGGCCATGGCTTGCAGGCGGATATTTTACACAGGAACACAGTGAATATTGTAGATAAAAGTCAGTTGTACACACAACTCATTTGTTCAAATTCCTTTACAGGCAACCTTATGCTGTTTGTCTGGGGTTCAAGACCCACCCAAAAGTGCCGAAATTCTGGAGCATGCTGCTGGTAATGGACTTAGCTGTGTGAGATGTTATTAATATTAATAATAATATTAATAATATTAGTTCGAAATTATTAGCTGCACCTTAATATCCAGTTCTCTCACATATATATGGGCAGCTCTATGATAATCGTCATCCAGCTCATTATTGTTTGCGACTCTTGTCACATGCTTATATTTACTGCATACTATTTGGAATCACCATTGCTTTGTAATAGTGTTGTTCAGTGCTCTCTTATTTATATCAGTCATTCAATGATTATTATATTCGATCACTACACATTTCAGGTGCTCTAAGAAATCTGACTGAAGAGAGCAACTCCTACCGTCTTTATGTTACTGCTCGGCAAGGTCTGGAGTTTCTACTCAAGGTAAGCTTGAAAAAACTATACCTGAATCTTTAGTTTTAAGTTTGAGATGGGAAATAGAAAGAAACATCTCTTTCTAAGTATAGTAGTGCACTAAAATCAACAGCAAAATATTGTTGAAGCTTTTAGGTCGGCTTACTAGGATAATTTTGTTCCATTGTTTCAGCTGTGTACCATCCCAAACAGAGGTGTCTGTAAGGAGGGAGTAGGTGCTCTTCTCAATCTGGCCATCAACTCTAAAGTTCGAGCCAGGATTGGATTTCTTGGTGGCATTCAAGTTCTTCTTGGTAAATTTACATGATATTAATAATATTATATAATTTTGTCATTTCAGCTGTCACATGTTGTTTCTAGCTTATAATCAAAGTGCTCTATGAGCAAATCCATTGATTTCCCAGTGGACGATGATTGACATGTGTGGCATACGGGTTATTGTAGTTATACGAGTTACCAAATTGACTTCTGGCAATACGTGTTATAACAGGAATGTTTTTTTTAATGATGACTTTTTGTGCATACTACATGACATACAAGAACTGGCAAACCTCCACTGCATGAACTGCAATGTTCCGATGGATTTACTCATTCTCGATTGAGCCACTCTACCTTGTGAACTTCTTGTTGCCTTGCCCAACATATTTTTCTTTTTGCCTGAAGACAAAAGCGTAGTCTGCTTTACACAACTCAGCATCATTAGATGGAGTGTAAATAGGTTGTGAATATAAGATTAAAGCGACTGTGCTTGCAGGGTAGCTGTGAAAGATCTTCAGAGAAATCAAGTTTTTTTTTATGAATTACAAGCACGCAACATGTAAATCAGTGGATGCAATTTGAGGTCAATTATGCGAAACAGGAAGGTCGTTTAACATCAGAAATAATTTATAACTTATAATCTGGTGTAATCATAGCTTTTTATAGGCTCGCAAGACCATGGTGTTCTTTATGATAGACTTTTTAGACAAATGCAACAGTGGCCTTAACAAAACTGTTTGCTTTGATATGCTCAACCCTCCAGGAGTAGTAGTACCATCGATTTGTAAAGCAGATTACCTCTTGTCAATCTTAACTGAAATTCAGAGTGGAAATTTACAATAGCAGCTTCCAGCAACTTCACCCCTGTCATCTAAAACATTCCCAATGCATATTTCAAAAGCCAACAGATTAGAATTGTAATAGAAATGTCAAATGTCAAACTATAGCCAGAAAGCAAACAAAACAAGTTTCCATTTTAGTGCAACAATCACAGTCACATAGACCTTCACCTAGAGATGTAAAACGATACATGTGCCTGCAATATTGACTAATACAGTGATTTCGGGAGCTTCGGGACATCATTTGTATAATCTGCACCACAACTAATACCATGTAGATCTCCTGTTAAAAAAGGAATAGTGCTATGATAAGGTGGCTGCTGTAAAAATAAAAAACCATTCTGTAAGCCATATAATAAACTACCTATTAACCTTGAGCGTTTGTGCTATCCAAATGCATGTTGCTGTCCATCTGTTGAGCAGTGCTTCCAATGGAACCTGGCACCTGCCAGAGCTCCGGCAGGTGTTCTGTTGAAAGTCGTCGGGTATATTTAACTTTTAAAAATTCTCCAGAGAGAAATTCTCCTGGGCTTCTCATATTACTGTGACGGGTGCTGTTCCAAGGTAGCCACATACATGATATTTCCATACTGTAGGCCCCGATAACTGAAGTCCATTTTACTGCACCTTACAATAACATGCGGACTCTAAAATTCAAAGTTCGACCAACAAATACGTCTTTCACTGCCGTCAATCAAATGTTTGGCAGCTCCTCCCAGCTTTCGAATACTTTCAAGCGCACAGTAATCAAATCAAATAGTTGAGCACAGTTCAGACAACATCGTCAGAAGCTGGGAGGAGCCGCCGAACATTTGATTGACGGTAGAGAAAAACAAATTTGTTGGTTGAGCTTTGAATTTTAGAGTCCGCATGTTATTGAAAACCTTATTCTTTACCATTTCAAAATCTTTAATGGTGTGTTTTGGTTCTAAGTACAGAATTTTGCTGTCTAGAAGAAAACCATGACAGAGGAAGCCATCTTTGTTTTGGATCAGTGAGATAAAAAACATCACATTCCCCTACCCCCTAGAATATGCAAATAATATGTACCAAAGAAATCTCTGGGGAGTGAGAAAGGGACAATTTCTCAGTATTTTCAAAGGGTCACTTGCCTCACCGACCCTGCAAGGAAGTTCATATGTTCCCTCAGCTACCCCTACACAAAGTTTACAGAGTTAACAATGGAAAGTTTAAGAAGCTTCTGTTACAGTCTTTTAGTATGCCATCATACTGTGTCCAGCTGAAGAAAATATTGGCATCTGAAGGTCATATTTTCAATCAGGAACTAGCATTTTGCTTACTTTTTTTAATATTCTAACACCAAAAAAAGCTCTTTTTCTCTCCAGATGTTTGCCGAAGATTTTCACAGGATGAAGAAATCCTTCTCCTTGCAATTGGAGGCATTCAAAATTTGGTTCAAGACTCGTATGTTAATCGCTGTCGTCTGGCAGACAGTGATGGCTTAATAATCCTGAGTCAAGTTTATTACAATTCTGAGAGTGATGCAGTCAAGACCAGGTGTCTTCACGCTATCAAGAACTTACTTGGAAATTCCATGTGAGTCATATTTTTGTGATTGATAGGGAGGGGGACAAATGGTAAAATCCAAGATTTGCTGAAAGGCCAAAATCCTTGTTTGAAAATCCATCTGACTGACTAAGACATATTAGACAGGAAGAAACAAAAAAAAACATGCCAAACATGTGGGGCTCACCGGGACCTCTTTCAAAACAATCACAAATCTTCTTTTAACGACCCAACACGAGACTCAGTAAGCATGTTTGGCATCTGAAGGAAGCAAAGTTGAAGTTCAAGATCACCTGGAGGATTTTAAAGCAAACCTCTACTTTTAGCCCTGCCTCAAACCGATGTAATTTGTGTCTGTGGGAGAAATATTTCATCGTTTGTGGACCTGAACTATGGACATTGAACAAACCTAATGAACTGGTAACTTCTTGTAGGCATGCAAACAAACTTCTACTAAAAAAAACTTTAAGGCTACTATTGCCACGCGCTAGTAACTGTTCAAGTCCGAGTTCCACGCGCTAGCAACTGTTAAAATTCAAATTCAAATTCCGTGCACGCAAGTGCGTATATAATCAGTGAGCGTTGTAATGATCTTTGAATTCGTTATTTTTATCTGAGGAGTCCCGCACTTCTTGTGCAGCATGAAACTAGTTAGTAATAAAATGCCAAGTTTATACCTTCTGTTGACACATCACCTGGATTATATATATGTATAAATTGCTGTTACCAAGCTCATGACTCTGTGTACTAAGTAGGGTAGAGAAGCTGTCTTGTGCTGTAAGTAGTGTTAATATCTCTGTTGTATATATTTGTAAGTAGTGTATGTAGCTTTTATTGTATTGTTTTAGTGTAGAGTAGCAGGATAAATATTGTTCATTGTAAGCAAGCATAATAAAAATAAAAAAAGCTGGAAAAAATCTTCTCAGTAGCTTTCATTTTGACTTATGTTTTAATTTTCTTTTTCTTTTTCTACAGTACAAATCTAGAGAATGGTGTTTTACAGGTTAATACTAAAGCCAGCACCAGCTTAACTTATGATACCAGAAGCATAGCAGATGACGTAAGTTTATCAGTGAATACTGTCAAATTAAATGGGTTTTGATGATGAAACACCACTGACTATTTTTAGTTGTCAAAGTATCTTTGATAGTTCACTCAAAGAAATAACAATTAAAAAACTTCTGTTATTATTCTTATCACAAATATATTTTATTATTGATTATTTCTGTTGTTATACTCAATTTTCACCGGTCTCTCGAGTTTGGTTTACTACCAGCAGCTTGTAATTGAGCCTATTTCATTTTAAGGGGTATCTTTCAGGGGTCAAACAAAGCTCAAATTTTTAATGTGGGTGCCCCCCAGTCAGGAGTGAAATTAATTTTCATATATTTTCCTTTTTTTTTTCCTTTTTAAACAGAAGAGAAAATTTTCCTTGGCTGTGTCAGACGATGACCCTCCTTGTGAAAGAGGACGTCGAAGAAGAAGACGAAGGTTTTAATAATTTATGCACTCTTTTCTAGTCAACTCAAGCCTTGTTGGTTTACACGGAAATGGTGTCTCAGTCATTCGCACATTTTAGTTGTCATCATCAACACAGTTGAACTTCCACCAACATCTTTAAATAATGGCAATTTTTTTATGTTTCATGTGTCTATCAAGTTATACAAGTACCTGTAGTTCAGCTCGCACACTTTCTTACAGGGTAATGCACATGAAACATGCATGAAAGTAAGTTACAACTCCACAATCAACACCCACGATCAACACTCCATCAACATCTTGATTGACACTCTATCGACATCTCAATCGAGACTCGGCCGACACTAGATTGACACTTGATCAACATCTTGATTGACACTTGATGGCATGCTTGATGGCACTGGTTGAATCTTGACCCACCATCGGAGGTGTCAAGTGTGTCAAGTGACAGAATATCGATGGAGATGTTCATCGAGGGTTGATCAACAGTTGATTGATAGTATCGATCAACACTCAACTGTGGATGCCATTAGTACACACAATCCAACTTATGTTGAAATTCATAGAGAGCTGACCTGGCATAACCAGACATCGTAAGCATGCAGAGTAATTTTCTTTCATCATTGGGAAGGTTACATGTAAATTCAATGAGTAATGTGCATTTACAAATCAAAACAGATTGCGCCGTGGTGAGGTTGAACCTAAGCCTACTCCAGTTGCACTTTCACCAGAAAGCCTCAAGCGAAGTTCGACCGGGGAGTCAGAGGGGCATTCTGATTTTGAGAACAGTGCTAGTTATGAAGACACTGATGGCGACACAGATGGAGAGAGACTGGTGACTAACAAGCAAGTTCAAGTGCAAGCTCCTAAATCTAATGATGATGTACGTATGTACCCTAAACATATAGAAATGTAACTAATTGAAGTGGTCCTTGTATGGAGTGGATTTTGGATGTGTTGATTGGCATGTAGCAAACGTAAGTGGACATAATCCAGAGAAGAACCTTATCTACAAGGCAAGGCAAAGAGGGATTGTGTGCTATGTTTGAAATTTGTAAGCTGATCTGATAGTCAGTGCAGATATTAATGTTGATGTATAAAAATGTCAAGAATCTCTTTTTTTGTAGAAAGATGTTGATAAGGAGAGGTTCTACATCCAAGGTTATCATGTGCCATTTAGTGAAGATGACTTGCATGACTTCAGGTAATTTATTTTGATTGATTATTGTTTCACTTCCTTTTGAAGCAAAATCCCAGTGTTTCAATGATTGCACTAATTTAATCATCTAGTCTGCGTTGCAGACATAGAAAAGGAGGAGAAAAGGCAAGTTTTGTTTTGCAAAAGATAGTTAGCCTTCAAAGCAAGCAGTACTTATCATATACAGTAACACTTTTCACATTTGTGCCGTGCAAAAAATGTGGTAAAGGCAAAGAAATGGAGGACAATAAGAGACCAGTGAGGGGAGAGGAGAGGAAAGAAGGTTCACTCTTCTCTCCAACTTTCTCTCTCATTGTGTTTTTTCCTCTTTCGTAAATTGTTTTTGGTGCCCAAAATACAGGAATGTTTAGTACGTAAGCTAAGTGTAAGGTGTGAATGTTAAGTGTGATTAACATGCTCTCTGTCTGCACTTCATGTTCACATCAAACTTCCCTTCTCTCTCCCCTTTGAATACTTGCTGAAGAAGGCTGATTTAAAATTTATTTGCTCAACAATAAACTGTTTTTTCGTGTGCGTGTTTGGTTTTTTGAACAGGCCTCAGGCTAACATCAACAGTGTATCCACTAGGCCAGTAGCAAGGTGAGATCAGAGGAAGCTTAGGTCCTTTACATGTTTGGTGGTATTTCTCAAGTTGTATTCAGCAATGGTTGTGCTGTCTTCTTGCTAACATCATGTCATATCATACTTACAGTGCTGTTCAGATAAATAACAATAATGTGCGCACATTGGATATGAAATGAAAGATAGCCAGTGAGGCACATTAGTGCCGAGTTGGCTATACCCATCTCATATCCAACATGCATGCATGAGTGGAATAATCGTTTTACAAAAAATGCCCCCAAAATTTAAAAAACTAAAATAAATGAAAAATAAAAATGCGGCAAAAAAACTGTGTGTGCTTACCACATTTGTAGAGCATGGTATACGGGCTCATATATTATGATGGCTCGACCAATGAAAACTCTTGAATTGCATTATCCAATGATCAAGTTTTTAATAGCAGAATATGTTTTCCATTTCCCAAAATGTATGAAGTGGTCAACAAACAAAACAGTAGTTGAAATATTAATGATAATGGGGGGTTTAACAGTGGAATCTGGTTTGTTTAGAGTACCGTAAATCATCAAATTAGCGCCCCCTTCAAATATTGAAATAAAATTATAGAATGTGGCTATAAATATTTTAATCTGGGATTATAACATGCTTTTAAAATAGCCTAAGTTATGTTTCAGTGAGAGTCATGAAATCTGATCTGTTTCTTGTTCTCCTTTAGATCTTTATGTGCATTTTTAAACAGTAATAAATGTGGAACTGTTTATCTGGGAATTCGAAAAGATGGAGTAGTAGCTGGCTTGAGAATTGACAGGAAACAGGTGATTTCACTAAGTTTTTCAATACCTACTTCACTGATGGGATATCAAAAAAAAATGTCAAGCTCCAGATATAAGCACTTCCCCATCAAACTTTTCCATACAAATCTTGCCCTTTTAATAGAAATGGATGATTTACAAGGATAGCTTGTGCCACAGCTGCTCTCCCCGAAAACAAAATGATGAGAGTGCAGATCAAACGATGAATCAAAGGACTGTTGTTTCATGACAATACATCACTCATTAGAAACCTTTCTAGCTACCTCATTCTGAGCAGCTTTTGAGCCCATTAGCCCCACTCACTGCATGGTGCGGAAAGCTCCAATGGTTTTAAACTCACTTTTAAAAAACTGCATTTCAAGTTGGATTATCCCAGGGCTTACTTATGTGTACACACAATATTTAGCGATTGAGTCGCTACGAATTAGCTGGAAATTAAATATTTCAGCGGCACGAGAGCAACAGAACTGGCTGTGGGCCTGGCTCTGTTGGTGTCATTGCATCATGGGTAATGGTGTGTGAGTATTTAAGCTAAGGTTTTGCACGTGGGAAATCATTCTAGGCCATTGACTAGAATTTTTTTAATTTGTTTCTATCTAAATGTATTAGTCGCCTCGTGGAATGGGCAGCAGGAGCTTGGGCCTGGTTCCTGTGCAGATGTCCTGTCATT
>OZ026604.1:30221617-30234117 GCA_964020085.1 Micromussa lordhowensis | reverse complement strand
AAGCCTAGTTCTAAGTTGCCCGCATAACTCTGTACTTTGGCGTCGAATTGAAGTATTCTCAATCTTTAGACGAAAGGTTTGTCATTTTCGCCGCCAGTGCCCTCGTTTCTTCGCGGTCAAGTGGTCAATGATCGGAGTAGCTCTGGGGACGGACATGAGAATGACGAACACCCTATGGACGCGTGGGCTTATTTACATGAAGTGACGTGTTTGCCTTGACTGTCTTCCCGTGCAGACGGAATTTACTGACGCAGAATTGAAGTGCACACTTAACTGTCAAAAACAGCTTTATTTATCTTATCCTAGGACTCAAACCTAAGATGACACTCGTCGCTGGACCATTGAGCGCCTCGCTTAATTAAAACGGTCCTCAAACTGAACCGATACTTCACACCTTTGGGGTGCAGAATGAAAGTTTAGGATGCTTTAGTCTTATAAAGTGAGCATTCTCTCAAATCTCATTAAATTAAGATGATTAAATTAAGACAATTTCTATGGCCTTAAAGAATTTTTTTTTAGCAAGCAGAAAACGAATTTTACCAATCATGGTTGTTAAGGATGCGCAAGTTGTGTTGTTTTTAGTATTTTTTGCTTTAATTTGTTGCGTTTTGATGGGCAGCGTGCTCGAAATTAACAAACTCGGGGAAATCGAATGCGATGTCAAACTTGGCAAGTAATCAAAACTCCATTACTTTGTTGCAGCCCCTTTAGAAACTTTTCAACAGTGTTGAAAGACTGCTGCCAATCCAGGTTAATGTATCAGTCACTTTGAGCAGATGTTGACGGGAAGGTCTATTGAACATAATCATGTACGATTCTGCTGTTTCCTTAAGATCCGGCCACGACAGATTCTTCAGTTCCCAAACCCTCTTTAGTTTAATTATTTGCATTTTGGTGTTTATGTACCCAAGTACTGACAACAGCGTTTGGGTTTCTTTAAATTTGAAAACTTATTCGTTTCTTCCGCTTTCTTTTGAGCCGTGTCATCGATTGCAAAAAATACATCCAAAAATTGACATGCAGTGTAAGAAAAGGATACAGACACGATAAATCGTTTAACCGTGTTCTGTACGTTGCTTGGTTCACGATCAAAGTTCAGGTTAAGGAAAAGAACAGAGTTAATTGCCATGAACTATCAACTTTTTAACAGCAGTGTCCTAAAGAAAGTTTTCTCAAACATAAGATGCGGAGAAATTGTTTATCTCACTTTATTAGCATTTTCTGCAGCTGTTGGTAAATGTTTGCTTTGGATAGAATAAAGGAAAACTAAAAGAGCTGTAAGACGAACAAGGAGAAGACTTTTCTCTTCTTGAAATAAAGATCTTGTATAGGAGAGCAATCTTTGTAATTCTTGGCAGACAAGAGAGCGTTTTAGTCCCATTCTATTTTATGCAGAACACGTCCCCAATACGGCATGAATGTTTCCATGCAAATATAAGAGTTTATTTTTAACGCTTTATTATTAACACCGCGAGTTAGGGGGATATTCAGGTTTAATGGGGATAATCGTTAAAGGCGCTGGAGATATCAGTGAATTTGAAATAGGGTCAAATAGCTAGATAACATAATGATGCAGGTGAAAATTTGTAATTGCACCCAAAACGAAGAGCACAACAGCTTTGGATGCTGAGAAAATTTAATTCAATATAGTAGACCACAACAGTATAAATGGCAACTAGAAGATTGAATGAGCGGTACGATCATGCTTGGTGAATTTTAAATCGTCTTCAGCAGGTGACATCAACAAATTTTGCGTATTTTCGTTCAACGGTAACCTCCATCACGGTGAATGTTTTGCGTTTCTGTTTGAAACTGCACGCTGCTTTTACATATCCGGCTGGAATTAATGGTTCTAATGCCGATAAACGGATTGAATAGATTTCGATATAAGATCTTAAGCTCAATATAAACTGTTTTGTTTTGGTCGACGTTGTCGCCAGATTTAGTCCAAGTTTCTTATTAAGGCAAAAACGGCGCACACAACAAGTTCTTTGTATTGTCTGTTTCATTATTCCAACCTTCGCCCCATTCAGTTGACTGTCAATCGATTCTTGTCAATATAGTAACCACCTTTTCTTTCTTTTGTACGGTTTGGTTTCGCTTGTGTTCGGGAAGAATTATGAATAAAAATTAATAATGAAATAGGTTGATAGATAGACCAATGATACCAGTTCTGTTTCACTCTTTTCTGGAGAGCGCAATTTCTTGCTGAATACTTTCGAGCGTTCGGTTGACTGAAGCATGTCATCAAATCCTTCAGGTGACAACCTGTTATCATGGCAGAAAATAACACAATGGCAAAACCCCAAGTCATGCCCTTTTCGACAAGGAAAACAATGTTATCGCTGCTATTCTAGCATTGAATATAACATCATAAATGGTATTGAATTATTCCATGGTTTCACAGCGACAAATTCAAAAGACTTTGTCATTTATTCAAACACAGGTGGTTATTTGAAGGTCTTACAAAAAGGGAGTGTTTTGCAGCTTAAAGATCTGACGAAGCTGTTCATATTTCTGCAGTTTTTCCTTTTTTGTCGTTGTTTTAAGTCGGAAAATGCTTAGTAAGTTGTTGCTGCCGATTTTTTACAACATCGAAGTATAATATAAGCGAGCTGTAAAAAATAGATATACAGTAATTACCCCCGAACGAGAATAAAACTTTGGATATTTTTTGACTTTTAATTACTGTTCCTAATGACAAGGCGCTGGCCATGGCAACCGACAGAAAATGTTGTCGTTGTATGCACATCATATCTCTTGGGTTTCTTGAAAGCCACTGCAAGTGGGACACTCGCAGGCGCACGTCAAAATAGATCCGAGGGAAAAATTTAGTTTATTTGCGTTTATATTATTTAGGGATCGGTCCAACGTTGGAAAGCGAGTTATCTTGCAATGACTACGAGCTTAAAAGAGCAAGATCAGATGTTAATTGAAGTCAAAACTAAACAAGCGACAAAATATATCCATTATCCAAGGAAAACTGTTTGTTGTTATTAGTTCGCTATGCTAATTTCTTACATTATTGCAGATCAGCAAACCGTGTCGTGGAAATATATCACTCCTCCTTTATTTAGAGAAATAGATCTATTTTGATCGCATCAGTCTGTAATTTTCTCATTTTCCGATTTCTTGTAAAAATAAAATAGTAGTAAAATAAAATAAATTGAAACCTGGACGATTCAGCCACAGCAAATGATCAATTAACATTAAAACACAGTGTGGCGTATAAATTCATTTTGGAAATTTAGTACAGGTAAAACAAGGCGTTTAAATCCACCAGACAATATCAGAAACAACTTTCGTTTTGCTTCTGGCGTCACCTGCGTTAGTCATCTGAGAAATGACGCGAGTTTGTGCTAACCTTTCATGGAAATTTTACCTTCAGTAAACTATGACACAGTGAGTGTATATAATCCTTATTTCGCAACAACTGAAAATGAGTGTATATTCTCAGAAGGACTGTATCGCTTTTAAGGAGCGGTTTGTTCGAAATTGAATGACTTTTAGCGAAAGTACACAATCTTCTTAATTTAGTGCGCCAACGTTTTAATTTTGATAGAACTTAACTGATATGTGTGTAGTAGTTTAATTTCGACGTTTTTGAGCTGTACTTCATCGCTTTAACGCAGCGAAATAAGTGGCAAACCTCGCATTGACTTTTTGACTATTTCTGCTCTAACAAACGCAGGTGAACTGTTTTCGTTTAATAGTTTTTTTTTTATTTCCCAACTGCGCGTGTTGTCTTCGTAGCCAATCACATGTGTCTAGAGAATACAGCCTGAATTAGCATAAACACAGCGGTGCGAGCTACTACAGTCGCACTAAGTAAACTCCGATGATTACCGCGCATGAAAAGATACGATAAATCTGCAAGTGAGTCTTGGTAATTTGCGGTAATAGTGGTCGATAAGAGTGAAACGCGGCCAGCCACTGAACCCGAGATGAAGAAAAATGTTGGCAACACGAGGGTTTCACCTGCATTTGTTAAATGGAGTGATGAAATTGAAAATAACCCAAACGCCGCAAGGAGCAATGGCAAAGACAATTCTAGTCCAGAACATGGCGAAAGCTCCGTGGCGAGTTCTGTAAAAACCCTGAGGACTCAGACTACCGATCGAAGCATTTCGGAATCCAAGATTAGCACGTCAAATGTGAAGGTTGCTTTCGCTAAGGATAATTCACACAACAATACACAGACTAGTAAAATGCGACTTATATTCACATCAATGGGCAAGCTGGTGTGTTTGCCCTCTTGTTTCAAGGTAGAGTTTGCTTCTCGTCAGCTGGAAGAAATATACCAACGTTATTACTGCCGGCAAAAACTCGACCAAATTCTCTACATAATATTACTGGATTTTGTGGTCAATTTATGTCTGATCGCAATGTACTCGGCAGTTTTTAACAAATCCAGCTCAACGAAAGTCAGTCGACTTGTTGTCACTTGTACATTCTGTGCAATCAACCTTTCGTTCATCGTGCTGTATTTTTTGAAGCTTTTTCCACCTCGAATTTTCAAATGGCTGCCTTATATAGTGTGGTTTACGGTATTTTTCCAGTTACAAGTGGACTTAGCCATTGGATACGATCCTCTGGTACCGAGCGATTCTGTTGGGATGTTCGCTTTTTTCATGTTTATATCAAATGTAATGTTGCCCGCTAGTTTGCCCTTATGTACGGCGCTGGCGATGCTTGCGGGAATGGGACATATTATTATCACCAGCATATTCGCCAAACAAAATCGAGAGTTTTTCGGAAATCAGGTAAGTAAGTTTTCTTAACATATAATTCACGATTTTTGGTTGGAAGGTCAACAAAATATCATTTCCGGGGATATACGAGGGAACTTCTCATTTTTATCTTCATCTTAAAAACTATTAACCCTTTTTGCTAAGTCTAGTCAATCCACTTTATTCGGGAACTCGAGAGTGGCCGCAAGATCTGTGCTGGGTGCTTACAATTTCACGTCAAGGTAGCGTGATTATCAAGTTTTGTAACATGAAGGTTTTATGCAGTTGTTTTGGCGTCGATGAGATATTTTGCCGATAAATAAACCCGCCCGCGAGCCGTTCTAGCTTGTTTTTAGAAGTCAGCATCAACCGAACTATAAATACGAGCAGGGTTACACCAAAATGAAAATAAAACAGAAACAGGCGCGCTAAACTCTGCGCTACTTTTTCAAAAGTACTCGTAATCAGATCGAATGGACCCCCGCCGAAGAAGGAGTGTATACTAAAACAGTGAATGGTTTTCAAATTTGTATTCTAGTTATTACTGCGTTGCCTAGCTTGTTGCTGACGAAGCGTTAGTCATTGGAGGGCTTTTTGAACAACACTTTTCTTTTCAGGCATTGTATTTACAATGAAAAGTCTTCATATTATTATACCAACATCTTTATTAGTGCAAATAAGCGAAATATGCTTCATTAAATTAGACCTTAGGATACCTTCGCAACGGAAGCTATCTGCTTTTAGCTTAGACTTCCGACAGACTTTTTTCTGGCTCACCTTCGCAAAAATAGCACATCTACTTCGACTGATTTCGAAAAATTTAGTCTGTGTTGCTAATATTGCCGGCTTAGTTTACTGCGACCGGGCAAAACAGCACTTGAAAACGGTAAGCCAAAACAAAAAGACGGGAAATCCGACATTTTCTGCCAGAAATTTTTGCTCCTTTTTCACCCTGATTTTTAATTTAGACTAAAAACGTCGTGTTCAAACAAAATCTCTTAGTATTTAATTTCATCGCACATTTAAATTCACATGTAAATCGCAAACTTAAAAAATAAAACTATTGCATCGAACAGCAATTTGAGCCTCGCATAATGTATTTTCTTTAATTATGTATACTCTTCTTCTTTTGCCTAGCAACAGCGCTAATTAAATTCTACTTTCGGCAAGCACTTTCGTTTAAAATACTTCGTTTTTCACTAAGTTCAACACATTACTAAAAGATTTCTCGTCGAGGTAATTGCAACCACTGCGATAAACAACATTTAAGTTTATAGTTTTGATATATTGAGGCTAATATCGTTCCCGTGTTTTTGGCTTTTAATGAAAGTCTTTTTGAGAGCGGGTTTGTTTACAAAATCTATCGTCGATAATGACTGAAGACTTCTACTTTTGTCACCGGGCAGGTTATGTGCGTCACTCATCCAGCTCAACCAATCAGAGGCCTCGTTAAAAAATTCCGCATTATGATATAATTCAAGTAATGAATTATTTCGTAAGGCAAAGAGCAATCGCTAAAAAAAACGGGAAGTCGATTCCTGAACCGAATCTGGTGTCAATCGATGTCACAACCCCTAAATTAAATGCTGTTTAAAACATGCTTTAAAGTTAATATTTTTTCAGGCTGATATCTAAATGTTGCTAAATTTAGTTTCTAATTACGAAAAATCGTTTAGATAATATCGGGAATATAAGTTAAAGGTTCACAGCTGAATTTTAATGGCAAATAAAATTGCGTCATCGCAATCACCCCTATAACAATTACAGAACATTTCTTTTTATGGCCAGCTTTTTTCTTTCCAAGAATTCGTCTTACACAACATCGGCCGCGCAGCCTACACGCAACGCTTTAATTGCACGTTCTAAATCCTTCAAACTGTTTTGCGCGATCCTACAGAAGTAGAATCTGCAAAATCGCGCGAAACAATTCGAACATGAGTCCACTATGATCACTATCTGCAACGCTGCATGCAATTGCATGTAATACGCCGTTTACCGCGTCATACTAATCCAGTCTTCAACCTAAACACTATTTTTTAATTTCCCTTTCTTATCCTAAACACCACAGTTTAATTTCCCTTTTCTTAACCTCCGCAACACATTTTTATTTCCCTTTTCTCAACCTAAATACCCTATTTTGACTGCCCTTTTTGAAACCTAAGCACCATGTTTTTGACTTCCTTTTTTTCTGAAAGTACAAGCACCGAACACCTGCGTCAGCCGGTGTTGTGATGTTTTCACTTGTCCATTCGTGCGCGTGAAACTGACCAGTACAACCATACTCAATCGCTAAGCTCTTGTCGACTCCGCTATGTATGAAGAAACGAAGGAAACAAGTTCTTTGCTATAGCCAGCTCATGATCAGAGCATCAATTTTCATTTCATTACCAGACTCTACTATCCCTGATGAACACCTGTTCTTCATTGGCAGGGATCAGTCTTTATTTGCCTAAAACGTGGTCCCTCTAATTACTTATCAACTTATTGACAACACAACTATTTCCTTTTTTTAATCATTTTATAAATTTAAATCGATCACGTTCGGCCTAAGTCAAGTCAGTCTGTGCTATTCAGTTTGTTTGGGTTCAATAAAACTGTTTATACTTTTAAAATTTGTCTCCAGCGATAACGACAAAAGGGAAAAGAAATAAGAGATCAATATACCATTTTCGATATATTAAAATTCTAACATGGCCCCGAGGCTTGGAGGAATAAAACAAGAGAAATTAATTATTCATCCCTCGACCTCGATCTAATTTCTTTTGTTTTATTTCCCCAAGCCTCGAAGCCAAGTTAGAATTTTAATATATCGAAAATGGTCTATTTCATAAATGACGTTTTTTTTAAATTAAAAATTAGTGCCGTGGTCTAACCGGAGCAGCTTAGGTAATAGGCATTCTCGGCTCGGGTAATTTTGCCTGAGATCTCAGTCTTGAGCAGTGACATCACCAAATGAATACTAGGCTTTTCACAACCATGAAAATCCACGAGAGAGGTTAGCTGCTAGAGCACAGATAGGGGGGAGGAGGAATTGTCCGGGGGGTGAGAGGTGGTGATGGTGGGAAGAGAAGGAGAAGCTTTACGATGCGAAAATTGACCAGCAGCATTCCTAGTGACTTAATGCCATAGAAATTGAACTAAATAAGTGCATAGGTAATTTCAACTCTGTTTTTATCAACAGATGGGTGCAAACATTTTGCTGTTTGTATGTAGTAATATTCTTGGTGCTATAGACTTTTACATCGCCGACAGGAGGCAAAGGAGATCAGTACTGGAAACGAGGCAATCATTAGAAGTTAAAATCACTTTAGAATCGGAGAATCGTCAGCAGGTTTGTTACTTAGCAACGCCACTGACTTTCCAGTATACAAACACGGGCTCCGTTGCGAAAGTTCTTAGAATATCTGCAATTTGTTGCTTTTCAAATCATCATCTCCTGATATTCTTGTTTTTCTTTTAGTTGCAAAAAGAAGAACCTACTGCTCGTTTGTTTAGCACAATTGAAATAATTATGATATAATGATATAATTAATGAAATAGTGCCGAAGATCGTGAATATGTATCTCTAGACCCCAGGTGTTCTTTATTTTCAGTCTCAAAAGTTGTTATCACATTATTTCTCTTTGTTTTATTTTAGAGACGATTGCTTCACTCCGTTCTTCCCAAACACGTGGCTACAGAAATGGCAGATGACATCGAGTCTGATGGCACAATTTTGAAAGATGGCTCCTTTAACAAACTCTTCATCCAACGACACGAAGAGTGCAGGTAGCTAAAATCTGAGCCTGTAGGGCTTTACTAAGAGCTAGAGACTAGGGTTGGGTAGTCCAAAGTCGATTAAGCTGAGCCAGGATTAGCGAGAATTTTGATTTCAGTTTTGTAACCTTTCTGTGAGATTTTCTTATTATATTAATTTCCTTCAGTTTTTGATTTTAATAATCTCAATTGCACAAAAAATAAGCGGCAATAAACATTTTTATACAAGAAAAATGGTGCTTTGGTTAACTTTTAATCCTGGGTAGCGTTAACCAGCTTTCGAACAACAAGAAGAATTCCGATCCCCTTGGTACGTTAACTGCGATTCACATTGGCGATCAACCAACCATAAAACACATGCATTTTGAATTTTGAACAATGTTCTAAAGCTGCCATGGACTAGTAGGAAGACGTGTTTATAATGAAATCAAAGCTTGAATAAGGATCATTCTAACACTTTGCAAAATCCTTCCGTAAACTTATTAAACACGCCAAATGACAGGAATCCTCCACAGACTGTCGAAATAATTCTTTTTAATAATCGATCTTTCATTCGCAGCATTTTGTTTGCCGATATTGTTGGATTTACGGAACTCTCATCTAAATGTACAGCAGAGGAATTAATTATTACTCTCAACGAGTTATTTGCCAACTTTGACAAGATTGGAACGGTGAGTTTCCAATGCCTACTTCTTGTTTCCTAATTGCAATATGTTTTTGTTCTCTGGCGCCGAGAACTGATTTCTTCCGGTCCAGCTAGACCGTATGAGATTTCTTACGATCGCTCTATCGTCCTATACGAGAATGACTTGCCAATGATGCGAAGTAAAGCCCAGTCCACACTGTGTAAGGCGACTAATGCATCAACGAAGCTCATGGAACAAAAACGTTTTATTGTAAACAGAGCCTAAGGGCCTCTTCATATGAGCCCGTTAACCGGGCTGGCTCGGTTACCGGGACGAATTTTGTGGTCTGTTCATATGGGAAATTGCAGCCCGGTTACCGGGATGAAATTCAAGAAACAAAACCAAAATAGTGAAACATAAACTTGTATCGTTCGCGATTGTCGTAGCTTTGTGGACTCTTGTAACTTTACTAATAAAGCTAATATGCATACTTTTGAACTGGAAATACATAGACTGCAAAAAGTATGCCATTTTGGCCGCTATGATGCGAAAGCGAAGCTATTTTGTCAAAAAAGTTTCGTCCCGGTCACCCGGGCTGGAGTGTTCATATGGGAAAATTTTCATCCCGGTTACCGAGATCTCGGTCGCAAAAACCGAGATCTCGGTAACCGGGCTGGCCCGCCTTCTCATATGAACACATCGAAATTTTTACAAAGGAAATAGGAGTGAGGCGAGATCTCGGTAACCGGGCTCATATGAAGAGGCCCTAAGAGAATGCTTTAAATCAACAGGATATGAACTTAGAACAAACAAACCATGAAAAGCGTGCATGGGAAAACATTAAACTGGCATTGGTTGCGGAAAAATCCTGTTAGCCAACTTCGTTCTAAAGCAAAACAATTGTAAATTTATTTATTCTGAGACGAAGGTTAGTAGTGATCGCTCAGCGACGAATAGCAATTCATAAAACTGTTTTGTGGCTTATCGAATCTCATTCCTTTGATATTTTTCAGAAAAATTGCTGTCAGAGAATCAAGATTCTTGGAGATTGTTACTATTGCATCGCGGGCCTGGACAACAACAAGGCACATGCGCAATGCGCTGTTGAGATGGGTCAGGACATGATCTCTCACATTGCGTGAGTAACCATGGTTACACTGCTTTGTAATCCTTGGAGGAAAATACATCATGTCTTTATACCAGTTCTGCTAGAGACTTGAAAGTATAATAAACCGCAAGCCAGTGGAAACGTACGATAATCCTGTAAATTAATTAAAAATCATTTTGGCCTCGACATAGTAATGCATAATTGTCAGCTTTAGCACTGGGTTTCGACCCGCGGAAACAAGACCGCAGAGACATATCCATAAATACGTTATTTTGGTAAACGTTTAAAAGTCTATTATCTCATTCAAACACAAAACTGAGTCTTTCTCTTGCCAGCTAGTGTACGCTAACATCACTTTCTATCAGGATTTAGTATACTGAATCTAATAGCGTTCTTTGCGTGTTTCTGTTTCTTTGCAGTAAGGTACGTAGACAAACAGGGGTCAAAACACTAGACATGCGTGTTGGAATCCACACTGGGTCCGTGCTCGCGGGAGTCCTGGGAAAGATCAAGTGGCAATTTGATGCGTGGTCGAATGACGTCACTCTGGCCAATAGTATGGAGTCTGGAGGAATACCAGGGTTTGTAGACACATATTTTTAGTATTCAAATACTGTTACACGACAGTTTGACTTGTATAATGTTCTCGACTACAGCCGGTAGTTCAAGCGAGCGAATAGTGTACTGTTACGAATTGCCGCAGGAGCCTGGGCTGCTGATTGTCTGGTTAAGAAATTCATATCTTTAGGGTGTTGTCTCTCAAACTGCCGTTCGATCCCTCCATTAGACTTGTAGGACTTTCTTTACAACGTTTTAAAGAGTTTCTTTAGTTGTATTGTTGATCTGCAGTTAATCAAAAAATTTTTGGCGTCTTGTTTTTTTTGAGTTTACTATATTTACTGTAACAGTTGCATCTTTTTTGTCTTTTTCCCCACATAGCCGTGTTCACATATCAGAGTCTACATACAATTGTGTCAAACTGGACTATGAAGTGGAACCTGGTGAAGGACACACTAGGAATGACTTCATCAAAGAACAAGGCATCAAAACCTACCTGGTAGTGAAAAAGAAAAACGATGGCAGTAATAACAATATGAAGCTATCTTCCATGAGCGAGGTAATCTTTGCAATATTATCAATATCCCGTAACTGGAAACATTATTGCCGAAACGTAGTTTCCAAAATTTCATTTCCTTGACGCAAACAGAGAAGAGCTCGCTGCGGTAGCGAAATGTTCTGAAAAGTTTAAAACAGTTTTTTATAATTCTCGCCAGTAGCAAATGTTTCGTATCCACGGAAGTGGAAAACGTGTAAAGAAACACTGTTTCTGCAACGATGTTTCTTCGTTTGGGGGAGCCTTCTTAATGTCCCTTAAACACCCAGCCGTGCTAAAATAGCTACAATAACATATAAAAATATAAACATATTATAATACAAGGTAAGAGTGTTAGATGTTATTTTGGTGACCGAGTGTGCATCGACACTGTCCTAGTGCCTCGATAGACTTGATCTGGTTTGAACAGGATTAGATCTTATTTGGAAGAGAATTCCAGTATATCTATCATGATACACGTAAAAACGCTTTTTCAAGTTTCAGTTCAGGCTTCAGGAGTGCTTAGTTGTAGCTAGAGTCTCTGAGGTTGTAAGTACTATCATCACATTGGCGTATTTTTAGGAGAGTGATGACGCTTTGTGGTTAACGGAGCCTTCTTCAAAAGAAACGAGACAAACTTCATCGCCAATAATGGAACTTATTAACTCCACTACGCACTGGGAAGTGGGTGATAAGGAAAGCATTATCAAGAAGGAAGAGATGGAGTTTAGAAGAGTTTCATTGTTCGATGTGAGTAAAATAATCATATGAATATAGTATAAGACACCCAGGGTTGAGATCTATTTAAAAAATGAGTTGACATTTCATACCTTCCCCAGAGTTGATTTAATTTAGAAAGGCAGAAATCTCCTTACGAGTCTCTGTTTAACGGCGTTTTGGGGGCTGAACTAATTAAAAAATATATAACATTGAGGTGCACTTTCTCGATCCGTAAAGGCTAATACATGTAACATGACACAGCGGTTTTCATTTGCAATAGACCCTTTGCATAAATGGCGCCTAAATTTGAATAACAATACTTATACATCCTAAGCCTCACAATCATGTGAAAAATCCTTTGTCTGAAAACATGAGCACGAGGCTAAGGATGTATAAAGTATTGTTATTCAAATTTAGGCGCCATTTATGCAAAGGGTCTATGGACTGCCGCAAAGTAATTATTGCTT
>OZ026604.1:30179117-30219117 GCA_964020085.1 Micromussa lordhowensis | reverse complement strand
TTAAACTAGCGTCTACCGAGAGACAACTCCAGGTTAGTTGTCAGAATTTTAAGTCAAGCGCTATACTACTCGGCCACGCTGCCTCTTTCAAGATTCTTGATATAAAGACCTAGTTAGCTTACTCTCTCATGTGTCAAACTAACATTTTTTTTCGCACAGGTCTTTGAGAAACGATTTGACGTTTTCTTTGGGAGTGGTGTTTTTACTTATTCCTACTGTCATTACAATCGCCGCCAGCTGTCCAAAGGTGAGAAAGCAGAAAAACAAAGTCATTCCATCATTTAGCGCGATTTCTAGAAACTCGTATGAAGAAAAGTTTGTAGATCGAGGCAAACTCCACTAAACAGTGTACTAGTTTGTAGGACATAGCTTAAAATAAAATTACATGAGCCGTGCATTATGGAGTGAGTAAGATAATGATGGTGAAGGCGAAAATATATGACAATACCGTTACCATAGGTTTATATTTAACTGAACAAGGTCAATTTGAAATTTGAAATCTGGTCCAACGTGGAAATTGTTATTTGACCTTATTTAGTTCAATCCTCAACAAAGTTCTTAATTTTCCTTCTACCCCCAAAAATCCAATTTGTTTATAAGTTGAGACTGACAATGACTAATCTCTTGTTACCGTTCTGTTTCTCCGTTGCAGTATTTCCCCAAATTTTTAGTGGAGTTTTCAAATGTTCTGGACGGGAGTAAGCCAGCTCGAACCCTTCTCGCCGCTCTTAGCGTAACCTTATTGGCTGGTTCGGAGTTGATTGACATGGTAAGTTAGTAGATTTTACGATTTACTCAAGATTTTGAGTGACAAAAAGAAGCTTAGGAACCTTGGGCTAGCCTGTAATAAATAATAAATTAAAATATTTAGAGAGGAAGCCACATCAGCCTTAGCTGGTTTTCATGCGGTACTCTATCTGGTCGAATTGGAATTTGGAGATATTGGTTTTTTTGTGGAGAGAGGAAAACCAGAGAACCTGAAGAAAAATACTCAGAGCAAGGCGAGAACCAACAACAAACTTAGCCTGACAACTCAACCCACATATGGCACGGCAGGACCGGAATCGAAACAGGCAACAGCACTGCGCCATCCCTACTCACCGAACCTTTGCAGCTAAAACGTGGTCAAAAATATCTTTGGCCAACCGATTTAACGTTTTTCCTCTCTTTTATTGCTGAACCTGCGACAACTATATCTACTCGATTTGAAAAAGTCGCCAGTTAAAGTATCATTATCTCAGTTAGTATCGGACTAGTCTCCCAAATCCAGAGACACGTGCGCCTTACAGTTTCGTAAGCCGATTCTGTGGGGCGCCACAAACTATGACGGAATCCTAGCAAAGAACCGCAACAGCTTGATTTGACGTTTCTGTTCTCCTTGTTTCCTCTCAAGCTTGGCTGTGAAACACCTACACTACACGAAGAAGCTGTGGCTTTGAGATACAACAGATCAGAGCCTCTGAATCCCTCCAGCCCAGCTTGTGAATATCCACAGGTATAGTACAGTATAGTTTCCTACTTTAGTCACACAATTTTTTCCGATTTTTTCTCGGTTTTACCGTTGATTTGCGTACTCACAGTATAATAATGATAAAATGTAACTTCGACGAAAGGCTTTCAATGTCATAAAATGTCATTAGCCGGACAACGCTCCGTGAGACAGTACACGCCAAAAGCAGTCAGGGCAAAAAATGAGTGAGGCAAGTGCCTCGGTTTGCCTGATACTGGCTTGGCCCCTGGTAGTGTTTCTATTTCAGTAGCAATTAGGCTACAAACCCGAATTTCTCTGAGGAGCAAATAGTCAAGGAGACACAGCCTAGGCGAGTCCTGGTAGCACTCGTAGAAAACGAGGGAGATTAGCTTCATTGTTTTAGTCAGTTAGATCAATTGTTTTAGTCAGTTAAATCATAAGCTTCTTTGTAATTTCAAATACTTTATGGAGATAGAATGAAGGAGCTAACTTCCCTTACGACACAGCATTATATTTAACAATAAAGCATTTGTTTGTTCTTAGTATTTCTCGTACAATGGCATCCTGATTCTGGTGGGGATATCGGTTCTAGTCCAACTCAGCCACTCCCTGAAGGTTTTAATGACTCTGGGGGTGGTGATTGCTTATTGCATCATCAATATCTCTGCCAAACATCAAATCTTCGACAATTACGATACTTATGTGCACTTCAACAGCGAGTAAGTATTTATTTTACAATTTTAAATTCTTAAATTGGATTCAGCTATTGGTAATGGTAATAGGACTGAGTGGAGTTCAATTCGGTTTGTAATCATACGAGTGACAACAAAATCGGACGACCGCGCAGCAGGAGTCCGATTTGTTTATCACGAGTATGATTACAGACCGAATTGGACGACACGAAGTCTTATTACCAATTAATCATAAAAATTACAATTTCCGAGAAAAGAAGAATTGCCAAGTTAGGAAAAAAAAGGGAAAATTTGCATTAAAATAGTGACAAAGGAGAAGTACATTGTTCATGTCGCTCTGAAATTGAGATTGGTTGATTTAAACTGCAACTTTGAAAGTGATTGGTTGATTTAAACCACGACTTTGAACGTGATTGGCTTATTGAACTGTCCAATAACAAACTGTCCGATAACAACTTGGCAAGTGAGTTAGTGGAAAATAAGAGTTTTTTAAACAAATCACAATCGAGGAAATTGTAATTTTTATGATTATTTAGTTATAACAATAATCACATATTTAACCAGGGTAAACCGTCAGCATAATCTGTTATCAAAGAGTGCCCTGGCATGCAACTAATAATAACAAAAAAGATCTTCCATTAAGAATATCAGCAATTTTTTCTTGGTGGTGAAGTTGGTTCATTTACTTAATTCATCGCTCGTAGAGTGAGCAAAAAACTCATCTGATGTGTGACACTAGCGATAAACTGTATATGAAACTGAAAAGTCCCTTGAAAGTGTCAATTAGTAGAGTTTAATAGACGGCGTTTTGGGCCTAGACCTTCTTCAGTATGTGAAATGAGCGGGCCATGTATTGCGTAGTCTCCTTCGCAGCCGCTCGGGCCAGAGTCACGCAACGCTCCCCGTCCCTACACGTGAGGACGGGGAGCGTTGCGTGACTCCGGCCCGAGCGGCTGCGAAGGAGACTACGTATTGCGAGGCTCGCTCATTTCACATATCGAAAAAAGGTCTAAGCTGAAACGTCAAGTAAACGATACCAGTTGACAATTTCAAGAGACTTTTCAGCTTCACGTTTAGTTCAAAATTAATTATATTGTTATCAATTTCCTTCCATGGAAGGCACTCATCGTATGTACCAAAGAAGTACTTTTCAACAGTCGTCATGTTGCTGAGTTTTCTTATCCTTGTTCTTCACGGACGACAGGTAGGACTTTTTGAACGCTCTGACCCCCCCCCCCCCCCGCCTCCCCCCGCCGCTCGTCAGCGATTAATACTTTCCTAAAGTTAGTTTCACTATAGCTGATGGAAACCGTAAGAAATACATCCTTCTTTTTATAGTTTAAATATTCCGTCTAATGAACGCTCAAACATTGGCTGATTGGCCCATATATGTAAAAACAGTTCTACTGTGGCATGCGACTGCTGATAGAGCCAATAGACTCCAAGGCTGATACTACGTGAAAAACGTTAGGAGACACCAACATAACAAGAACCGATAAAGGAGGATCGCAACAGTGGACAGCTGTTTCGCCCTTATTGGGGCTCGTCAGCACTGTGTAGCGAAGATATGTAACGCCAGTACCATGGCCTGTACCATGCTTGGTACTGGCCATGCGGTTAAATGTTTAGGCTGGCTTTGTCCAGCCACATTTATTTTTTTGCTTTTCGAGACACCAATCGTAACACTTTGGTCTCCTTGCGCCCTGAAACATGTGATGTGGCAACGCGTGTTTCTGGGCGCAAGTGAGTTCAAAGTGCGGAACTTGATATGGAACGGGTCATTTTGCAATTTATGTGCGTAGGCTCTTTGGCTGGCGTGACATATCTTCGCTACACAGTGCTGACGAGCCCCAATAAGGGCGAAACAGCTGTCCACTGTTGCGATCCTCCTTTATCGGTTCTTGTCATGTTGGTGTCTCGAAACGTTTTTCACGTAGTATCAGCCTTGCAGTCTATTGTCTTTATACTTTTTTGAGGGGCTGATCAGGTCTCTTGCAGATCCTACGTTGGCAGCGCTTATCGTATGCGGTCCCCTGCAGTTAGTCACGCAGATACAGCACACGTGCGTGCACAAGTTAGATACGCCCATGAGCATTTAAACTAAACAGTGAGTTTTCCTTTCAGGTTGAACGCACCACTCGACTGCTGTTTTTGTGGAAAATGGAGGTACATTTTAGTCTATTACTCACTTCATCTTTTGTTAGTTATTTCTCCAGCAATGATTTCTTGAACGTAACCATAGGTATACTCAACCCGGGGTAGGTATACTCGGAGCTCAGTTTTGCTTAGAAAAAGAGATTCCACCGTAACAAACACCAGCAATACTTTAGAGAAACATTCATTTCTTTTAGGTGTTTAATTAGGTTGCTTTGTGTTAGTTCCCATTAGCCTTTACTCAATAATAATAAACATGTTTTCTAATCGGCTGAGCGAAGCAAAAAAGAAAATAGAATTTTAGTACTTTACGACATCAATACATCACCGCTTTCTCTCTATCAGATCAAAGTTGAGGTCTTCAGATATAAAGGTAGACATAGCAATTTTTCTCGGACATAGGCGCAATGAGGTTGGCCTTATGGGAGACAAGGCCACATCACAACACTGGAATCTTCATACAAGAGAAAACTCTCTTGCTTTGCTCTAAGAATTGCGAATTACGAATCACGGTTGTTCATTTTACCTTGCAGGCATTTGAGAAGAAAACCGAAGTGGAAAAAATTCGTGGAAGAAATCGAAAGTTGGTGGACAACATTTTACCAGAGCACGTGGCTGACTATTTCCTTCAGCATCAGAGTAAAGACGAAACGGTAATTAAGTGCAGTTTTGTTGCGGAAACCTAAATCCGCCAAAATGTCCCTAACTACTAGCAACGATTTAAAATTGCGACTGACCATAAGAATGGAAACGGCATGTTTCCCGCGATTGATTACAAAAACGCGGGAAACCCGAGACGCGCCAATTTGTGTTTGGTTTTAGATTTATTCTAAATTGATCGAGAAAAAAAAATACATAAAAAGATTGCAATATTTAGAGAGGAAAACACATCAGCCTTAATTAGCTGGTTTTCATACGGGTCCTCTATCCTGGTCGAATTGGAATTGGTTTTTGTGAGGCGCAAGGCGAGAACCAACAACAAACTCAACCCACATATGACGCCGAGTCCGGGAATCAAACCTGGACCACATTGGTGAGAGGCGAGCGCTCTCACCACTGCACCATCCCTGCTCCCCTAAAACGGTCAATGAAGACGCTGATTGGTCATTAGGAAATTGTAAATGGCGCCTAAGTTCCTCCGCTTAAAGTTCTAGAGGACAGAATTGACCTCCCCCAAAAAGATATGGTCTGACATCACTATATCGTTAAAAAAGAGAGTAATTTTAAAAAAAGGTTTCCGATATAAAGATAATTTTATCTATGAAGTGAAGGAATACAAGAAACCTCTAGACAATGAAATACAATTAATTGTCAATATATGTTGAAAGGAAGAAAGTTCTAGCATTGTAAAGCTTCATTATATTAAGTGAAAGTGTTGTGTGACAAGAATTTCTTATGTGACCGTGACAGGAGCTGTATAGCCACTCCTATAAGTACGTGACAGTCATCTTTGCATCCATCCCAAACTTTGACGAGTTCTACTCTGAGGATCAAATCAATGACGGTGGAAAAGAGTGCATTCGGTTCTTGAACGAGATAATCAACGATTTTGACGAGGTACGAGTAGTTCACAGTAGCAGGTAAATTGTTAATCAATGTTTTCATGTACGTATTGGCGTGATTTCAAAATGGCAATTTGAAAGAGATAGAAAGCATAGGGATTCCATTAAAAATTGTTTTATTTAGTTGAATAGTATTCGAAAAATGACAAGAACCCATTAGGAAGTTACTTTATGACTAGAGATTAAAAACTGCGAAAAACCTAGGGCTTATGTCAAAAGTATGGATCGGATTCTCCTCAAATTTTTCCAACAACTTTCTGAAACAGCCGAGTTCAGTCACAGTTGACAAGCTCTTTATCTCATAAATGAGAGAAATGGTTACATCCTTATTACAAATGTGACCGCAAAATTGATGATAGTGCTACTTTAAACTCCAATCTCGTTTCTAAGATATGTAAGATATGTAAGGTATGTATGTATGTAAGTATTATATCTCCGTTAAGAAAACATTCCCACCTCTTACTGCAGCCAGAATGGGTGGATCAGCGAAAGGCTTACTGTGTAGGAGTAAAATAATGGGCCAGACTTCTAATGAACATTACGGTTTTTTTAGCTTTTGTCAGAGCCAAGATTTCGAAGTATTGAGAAAATAAAAACAATCAAGAGCACTTACATGGCTGCTGCAGGACTCAGACCAGAATACGAGGTAATCAGCAACAAAAACGAACGACTTCTGCTTTGAGAACTTGAAAAGTCATGGCTTCCTCTTTTTAGGTCAGTCTCTTTCGAGGGGAAGGTGACTGGCGAAAGATAAAGACTGATTATGCTTGAAACAAGACAAGAGTATTAAAATTGTCAGTAGTTCGTATAGTGTGATCGTCCGGGTGAGTGTAGCTCTGAGAACAACTGTAGCTGGTGACTGACGGTTCGAAAACCTGAGCGGAAATCATCTTCAGGGTCAGTCTGGTCCGTTGAAAGTGATTGGTCACTTTAGCCATGATGGTATTGACTAAAATAAACTCGTGTAAAGTTTGTCATCAGTCATTGGTCAGTTTCGATCCGTCTTTTATTAGAAGATGACTTCCGCTCAGGTTGTCGATAACAGTTAACAGTTCTTCTCAGAACTACACTCACCCGGACGATCACAGTATACGAACTACTGATTCTCCTGGGTTCAAACCATTTACTCCGGGGTGGGGGGGGGGGGTACTTAACAAAGTTTAATACGGGGAGGCTCCGCCCCGAGGTCCAACCCCTTACCCTTTTATATACCATTTTGGCAGAAAAGGTACCCCTTTTATATACCTTTTATTGAGAAAAGGTACCCTTTCACATACCTACTTTACCAATATTACGGGAGAATATCAAGCATTACCAGAAGAAATATTTAGCAAACAAGTGTTATTTATTCAGTTCACGTTGGGGGCGGGAGTCAAGACACTCCGGACATCAGGCGCACAAACAGCGATTGCTTTTGTTTGCGACCTTCATAAAACCATTCCAGTGTCTTCTTTATCTTTATAGGTACATACTTTTTAATGAACGTTAACGTGAACAAAACGATATCTCAAAATGATTGTACTGCTTTTACAAGAAAGTAATACATCGTAAGAAGTAAAAAGAAAATCTCTGCTGATACCTTAGGGAGCATGTTTCAATTTCACTGGGTTACACGTAGATGGGTCGTAGATAAATAACACACGTATTATATATGTTCAACTTGTGTCCTTCTACGTGTCGATCGCCGTAGTCCTAAATGCCTAAATGACCGAAAATTTCCCTACCCTTTTATATACCTGAAGCCTGAAAAAGGTACCCCTTTCAGGCGGAGCCTCCCCGTATAGGCCATATTAGGGAGTACCCCCCCGGGCATTTACTATGTTAAACATGTCTTGCAATTCAGATGACAAAAAGTAAAGTAAATCGTAAAGGATCCAAGAATATAAATGCGCCGTTATGGAATTGTTGTCAAAATTATTTAATACCCTGTTTTATTGATTTTAACAGTTTTATATAAAATGAAGGAGATAAGCTAAGCAAGAAGATTGTTTTTTGAAAGCTAATGAAACTGTAACTAATAAAAGTTGGGAAATCTTGGTTGAACTTAATCCTGCTTTGGACATCCGGGTGCTAACATTTACTATTTGTGTAGTCCAAGGACTTCGAGCACTGGCAGCAGCTGGTGGAAGTGGTGGACTTTGCACTAGCTTTACGAGAAAAACTGGAATCTATCAACCAAGAGTGCTTCAATCAATTTGTTCTAAGAGTCGGTAAGTACACAGAACTGTTAAGGTCCACTAAGAGCGCTTTCCTAACGAATGACGTAAAACTAAAAACAGTTCAATCTCATAATCCACGAAAACCGCGGGAAAAGTCACGTGACCTTAACAACCTTGTGTTTGGTTCGCACCTGATTGGCTGAAAAGATCAAATCTCGCTCTCATTGGTTAAGGGGGCTGCGGGCTTCTTTATCAAGCCAGCGGCAGATCTGCTCAAACGCAACACAAAGAAGTAACCGCAAAGATAACAATTTAGAAATATTCCATGTGCTTTACGTGTTTTTGTAGTGTTATGTGATAGAATACGTTCGTATTTTTCAGGAATCTGTCAAGGACCTGTGGTAGCTGGAGTAATAGGCGCCAAAAAACCTCACTATGACATTTGGGGTAATACGGTGAATGTCGCGAGTAGAATGGAAAGTACTGGAAAAGCCGGTTATATGCAGGTTTATATTAGTTTTTGACTATTGTTATTTTTCCAGTTTTCTTACTTCTATCAACTGAGAATGTTAGAATGCTTGCAACATAAATATATGTCACTTGTTAAACAGGTGCTCTTAAAGGAGCTCAGTCACGGTGTAGTGAGTGATTTTGGACACGTGAAAACGTTATATTGAGGGAAACCTGGAAGTCATAGTTTACTAAGATAGAAAAACACTAAAGAGATACAATAAACCATAAAGAAACAAGGATGGTTAAGGATGGAGAAGATTGACACGGATTACAAACGACGAAATTTGAAAATTTTAAGCTAAACTTTTCAAGATGCACAAATCGTAAGGTAACAAACAACAGCGTTCAAAGCCTTTTTCCAGTCAGATTAAATTATAATCCCGCAATTAATTAAAAATAATTGTTGTAATACTGCACTCTTTGCAATTTCACCCCTGTTAATAACGCCTTCATTTTCCCTATTTTTAGGTGACAGAACAGACGTATGAGATTCTAAAAGATAAAGGTTTCAGTTTTATTTACCGCGGTCCAGTAAAAGTCAAAGGAAAAGGACAACTTGTGACGTACTATCTGACGGGCAGGGAACCCAAAAAACAACAACTCAACTTGCCAAATATGGTGGCATTTTGACGTGACTCATCCAGTCACACAAGCTCATTCCCAGGGTCCTCTCAGGGAAGGTGGTTGCCAGTCACGTCAAGGAAGTGTCACGCCATCTATACGTTACCTTTCATCTAGAGTTTTGATAACCGCACGTAAAAGTAAATCGGAGCTGCATGTGTAAAGCATAAGTAGCTGGTTTTTGATACGAATAGAACATTTTGTACCAGATGGGTTTATACACCGAATGAATTGCAGTGAGATTGTAATAATTAGACTGTGTGAAACAGAATGAAACGTTTGCCTGATAAATTGGCGGCGCATCGTATGTGGGACCTGGTAACGAATAACAATTCGCGTCCCAAGAGCTCCCGTTTCTTTTTAACGACATATTAAACGAGTAGCACTAAGAACGAGAATGATAATGACACAGAGTATAGGCATGCGCGAGCGCATGCGCAGTTTTTGCGCTGTTTGTTTACGTGTGTTCAATTAAGGCAGGAGTCAGTTTCAAGTGATATGAATATCTCTTTCAAGACACTTTAAAATCGAATTCCACGTGTAAATATTAGTAAATATTAGAAATAAAACGAATGTAAATATATTTGGATGAAGGAAAATCTCTCGAGCTTGTACTTTTAATCTCTTGTTAATAAAAAGGGCTTCTGCATTTCACTACCAGTACGCACGCAAGTAAAATGAGATGATATGAGATCCTTCATGGAGTGATAGGGCCACCTGAAGCTATGAGCTTTATTCACGAATCCTCCTATATAATCAACTCATTTCATTTTTCATTAAAAAGATTAAAAACAAACAAAACAAGAACACGTCTATAACTTGTGGCATCTCCATCAAAGGAGTTATTGGTGGGTTGACTGACGCCCATATTTTATCGCTTTAATTAAAAGCAAGCCTTCCAGCACTTGGGGTGCAAAACAAAAATAAAGAAAATAAAAAGAAACGTGCAGAAAGAAAAACAATCTTCCTCCTGATATTTTCCCCTCTCTCTGATTGTTATGCGGCCAAAATTCCGAAAACTCTAATTCTTACGGCAACGTTCTCCATGGACGCTACTCACTGGACTCCAGATAGAACTGCCTAAGTTCGAGCTCTGGGTAGGTTCATTGTGTTCTGTTCTTGAGCAAGGCACTTTTCTCACACAGTGTCTCTCTTGTTCTTCAAAGCTCGATTAAAGACGATTTCCAGTCCGTAATACGCAGTCTCAGCACCCTAATGCTTATAAACATTATAAGTTCCCACTCGATGGAATGCGAATCGATGTTACTCGTTACGAACCTCGTACCTTATCTTCGAGGCCTTTCAAATTTTTTTTCAACAGCTTCATTGATTTACAGCTGCGAAGTTGTTTCGTCAAGTGATATGAGAAAGAACGAAGCATAAAGTTCCGACCGCTTCGCATCCACAATGGCGGTTGTTTTGAAACTTTGAATTTAATTCATGTAAGAAGCTGTGAAATGTTTACATTTTGTGATGTCTTACACGAAACAAAGCAAAAAACGCAAATCAACTCTCGAGAGTGCACAGTAGGGACTGGAAATCATCTTTAAAATTATCTTTTCAGTTTTGAATTTGTTTTGGCGAGGTTTTCTGCTTATATTGTTTGCCCTTCAGTTTTGAGCTTAAATAATCTCAAACTACACAAAACACAAGAGGTGAAAAACACTTTTATAAAACGAAAAATGTATGCTTTGGTTACCTTTCATCCTGGGAATGCAATGAGGGTTTTTCTATTGTCTTTACCTCTATTAAGCGGCCACACAAAAGTTAATACACATAGACTGGCTTTGTTTTTTGAAAAGCGATGACAGAAGAGAGTCCGATGACACACGTTTATCACAATTGTCTTGACGTAATTTCAAGTTCATCATGAATAACACTGATAAGGTTTATTATGTGCAACAGTCACCAGCCTTCAAGCATGTTTGTATTTGAATGAATTGACGTTTCTACTTAACTTCTTGTTAATTTCTGACGCGCATGATGAACCCCTATTAGCGGCCACCTCCCGTTTCCCGAGGGTGGCCGCTTAACAAGAGTTCGACTAAATAAAATAAAAGCTCAATATTTAATTATGTGAAGCGTAGTTAATAGTTAGTCTGCTATGGAAAATACTGCTTGGTAATAAAATTGTCCTCTACCCTTCCTCTTCTTGCCGTTTCTTATGATGAACCGTTTATATCCCTTGAGGTGTCATAGCGGCGGGTAAGGATTTTTTTTGCACGAACCTTAATCCGCCGCTAAGACGCCTTCAACGCTGTAAACTCATCAGAAACGATGTGAGGACAGTATAGCTGAGTTTACAAGAAAATTTTATTGTCAATTTTTTTCCACTTTTAAGCGACAGCAGTATTTTACCATACAGTCTCTTACAACGAAGATCATGACTAATCATTAACTACGCTCCATACAATTAATTAAGCGGTGATTAGGGTTGACCATTTTGTCCGGACCTCTTTATATTTTGCTATTTCGTAAAGTGATATTGACCTTCGCTTACTGAGCTTGGTTTTCCTGTGACACCACTTCCTTTGACCGTAGCCGATGCTTGATTTTGTATCCAGTTTATTTTCATTTATAGAACAGCAATAATAAACTAAATGGGATATTCAATTATTGTTAGCATCATTATCATATGGAAGATATTTGTTTATAAACATTGCTTTTGTTATTCAAATATTGTTATTAGTGACGTCAGCGTGCTGCGTCAGCCATTGTTGTTAAATATGTCAACCAGAAAACAAGGGGCTCTTTTGCTTAAGTTGTTGTACCTTTAATTCCCTTTAAAAATCTCGTCATCAAAACTTAACAAGAACGAAGCAAGGGGCAATTGTTTTTGTTTTGGAAAATTAACAAATTTCTTGTTGCATTTGCGCTAGCTGAAGTTCGGAGGTATACAGTATGACGCTATCAGTAGCCACACGAGAAGACACCACGTTATGGTAATTTGGCATTCCACAAATTCTGATTTAACGTTGATCGTGTCAAGCTGCATTCAGTTGCTAAAATATTAATGATGATTTCTTTTTGAGTGCCAAAGCTTCAAAAGTTAGGCATTTTCCCTGGACAAACGTTTCGCAGTAGCTTCGGCAATTTCCGAACATTACCGGCACTTTCCGAAGACACCCGAATATGCGCCATTCGGCGGAAACTGAATTATCACAAATGCAAAGACTATACTTTGAAAATTGTGTTGTGGTTTTACAAGTATTTTTTTGTTGAGCATGGGGAGAATTTTGTAAAGAATGAATGAAAAATTACGATGGAGGTGGAAAAGCGGAAACCTGAGCGTAAAGTTAGATAGCAACGTTCAGCATTGGAAGAGCTCTACTGGCTATTTGGCGTGGATTTCTTATCACTGGTCGCTTTGAGGCGAATCCTCACAATTTCACGTAAGGTTCCTCCGACAACCTGCGTTTGAGATGAGAAAAATGGCTGGTTTTAGATGCCCTGCTTCTCCTCCGTCTCCAGATCTCTCCAACCTAACGGAGGAGGAGAAAGAGATCATCCAGTCTGTATTACAGCGACAGAAACAAATGGAAGACGAAACGATACAGCTGCAATTGTAAGCCAAGCATTCATGTTTTATGTCGCCATGTTATGCATGGAGTGTTAGGTGCTGCATCGTGTCGCGTGTTTTAAAGCGCTTCTTCAGTATATTCGTATCATTTTCGAAGAAAACCGTTTGAATTATGTTTATGATACGATGTAATATTGCACTAGTTTAGTCTTCCGTTGTATTTTGCATGCTTGGCTGGAAATTAAACAAGTTTATGCCTTCGCATGTTTTTGTTGTAGATCGCTCCAGAAAGAAGTGGAATGCTATCAACATAAAGTAGAAAAGAAGACTGGTCAGTCAGAAACTGTGTCTAAGCCTGAAAATGTGTGTGAAATTTGCCACAAGACAAAGTTTACCGATGGAACGGGAAGAGAATGCAAGTATTGTAAACTCAAAGTGTGTGCGCGATGCGGAGTGCAAGTCACAATTCCTGGGACAAAACAGGTGAATTCGAAATTCTTTGAGCATTTTCTACAGAGAGAAATGTGTAAAAGATACTATTGTTATCCTAGGCGTCATTTACAATTTCTCTTTATTTTGAAATAATTTTTTTGACCAGCTAAAGGTTCTATTTATGAGCTTAGGAAATATAGATTTTGTACTTGTCGATTTCGTCTGTATTGAAATTAACTTGATATTATTTTTAACTTTTTTTCTTCCTTCCGTTGGACGCTTGGCTGATTTATTGCACCGATGTCCACTCAGGCTTCGGTAAGTCAAAATACAATTTTACTCTTTCGTTTTTATACCTTCACATTTTATTTCAAGGCCTGAGATCTTGAAAAACATTTGGTGAAGGGTTTAGGCTGATGATAGTAAACACAATGTTGACAGCTAAAGGTTTGCTCATGTATTTTTAAAAACTTCCACTTTGTGGATTTAGCTGTATTAGAATTTCTTATTCAGTCAAGCTTGAACAATTTTATCTGTGAGATTTATCGGTGATTTATTCTAGGTGGCTTAAACTTTAAAATATAATCTGTCATTATTACTCTAGCTTAGGGTAAATTTTTTTCCTCGGACTGTGCTTGTCGAAGTGTTTTGTGACAGAAGTGAAAGCCTCCAGTATTACATTTCATCTAACTTATTTATAATTCTGTTTCGCCGATTAAGTTTTATAAATATGCGAATTTTAAGGCGTTTTATTGAATCCCCCTACAAGCTAACCTCATAGGGTACTTACGGTAAATGGTTTGCTTTCTTTATTTCGGAAGGAGTGGAAAATGTCTTAATTTGAGGCGATTTTTTGTACCAGTGCTTTCTATGTCCACAAACGTAGACGCAGGTTGATGTACAGGTGAAAATGTCGACCCACCCAAGTTTTTTACTTGGCAAACACAAGCTTACTTGTTTCAAAATAACGCGTCGAAAATGTTGATTTGCGCAAAATTTCTACCGAGAATTTTTTCATCAGCGTTCTATGCTAAAGATCGATGTGGTGAAAACATGTAACATTTTTGTACTTTTCATCCGTTTCGTGTGTTACTGATTGAGAACATCCCAGCCAGTGGTGCATTATATTTGGAAAACCTGTAGTATGTAAATAGTGGTACATTTTACTGATTTCTTATTTGCTTCTGATCTCTTGGTTGAAATAACTGCATGGCCCAAACACAATATAGGATATTGGAAATTTTCTATATTGTGCACTTTTTCTAGTTCTGGAAATATCTTGTGTATACATATGATTATTTAAATATGAGCAATATGCATGGAATTCAGTATAAGTGCTTTTTTGTATTGTGATTTTCAGCCAGCTATCTAAAAGTTGTGTAGATGACAACCCTTTTAGCTCTTACATAAAAAATTTCACTTTTTATATGTTTCAGAATATTGTCTGTATCTTATGAAGAATCATATTTTGACAAATTCTGTATTCACTTCTTATCATTGATTATTCAATACAGCGAACAAAACCAAATTTCTTGGTTTATTATTTGTCGCCTTAACCACAGGGTTATTTCCTTTTTTAACCTTTTCACTCACAATTACAATAATAAAAATTTAAACTTTTATGAGACAGTGTATAAATTAGACTAGATTTCAATCAATTTCTCGTTGAAATTACTTTTGGTTTTCTTTGACACCTCTTAAGCTCAGTGCTAGAGGGTAACATAGACAGTACATCAACCAGCTTGTGCGATTATGTTCTAAGAAGTTATGCTTCAGTAAAAAGATGGAAAAAGTGTAAATAACGCTGTGATAAAATCTTGCTTTACGTCAAATGCCATTTCCATACATGCCACTTCATTAGATTGTTCCTCTTAAAAAAAAGTCTTGTTGTCGGTCATTCCATTGTGACACAGTCTAATTTTTACACTTGATTAAAAACATGAAGAGAGCTTATCTTTCCACAGTTTCAGACTTCTACATTTGTAACATTGGTGGCAACAATTGCCTTTGGAAGTCTATTAAAAATTCAAGGAATCCAAAACATTAATTATAAACTGACATAGTCTCCTTCTTGGAGATTTGTTAATGTGCCAAGAGGAATTTCCATGTTTTTTCTAGAAGCTTTCTGTCAATTCTGTTATTGTTGGTTGTGATTAAAACCTGTCTCAGTAAAGTGGATTTGTTAAATATCAACGGGCTTAGGGTTAGGTTGTTATTATAGACCAAACCAACTCATTGATACAAATATATTCTTGCACACAAAGAATAGTTATTTTTTTGGACTTCAAGAATTCTCAAATCACGTTTGGCACTAAGCTGGCTGATTGTGGATATTTTGCTAACAAGTTTTCAACTGTTTATCAACGTTTGTGGCTGCTTTCTACCTCAAGCAGGAATTGAGTTTTTCATTGTCTAGTTTTCATTAGAACTGCAACACATCATTAAGCTTTGAATCCTGGTGATTAATATTTCTGTCCACTTTGCAAGCCTTATTTCCTCTCAGAGTTGATTGTAGGGGTCCCCCCTTGATTGCTGTTGCCAAATCTCACACGAAAACAAACCAAGATTTGCCATTTCATAACCTTTTTAAAATCACTGTTGAAGCAATTTCATAATGCTTCACATCCAGAAATTATAGTCTTTTGTCTATTCTATTCTGTAAGTTAAATTTGTCTGATTATCACCTGATAGTTAAATTGATGTTTAGACTGTTGGTGTGGTTTTCAAACAGTACCGCCAACATGGTATGCAGTTTGAAAACAGCAGATTGCTTGGATATTAATTACCCTGCGGCAATAACTGTTTTTAATTGCAAGGTCTAAGCACAAACCTCCATATTAGTTTTTCATCCTAGTCTGCATTTTGGGCAAAACAGCATTTTCTCTGTGATATCTCTCAAGTTATGGTTGTTCCTTATCTTCAGGATCTTCTTTATGTAAGAAATTAATTTTGATCCATAAGATTCTTTAATCAATAAAAGGACTTTCCCAATTGGTTTGTTAAAGTGATTTATTCATGTGTCTCAGGTTAATACAGAACTTTTGTTGCATGGCCTGGGGCAAAATTAATACAGAGTGTACTCTTAATGAGTAGAAAAATGAGGCTGTAAATTTTACAGCATTTCTGAGTCTCCCTTGGGACTGTTCTACGTAAAAGAAGTAGTTATTAAAAGCCTAGGTGTGCAAGAAAAATGATAGTTTATATTTCTTCAAGATTGTGTGATTAAAAAGAATTTATATAATAAGTGCTCTGTTATAAACACACCCAGCAGGCTTATTCTCTGCTGGATAACTTGACTTTTCAAAAGCATATTCTGCATTTGAACAGTTATAAGTTCTTTAACATTTGTTTTGGTGGAATTTGCTATAGTTTGATGCTAAGATGAAATGACGCGGATATCTTTTCCATTTCTGGTCAGTTATCAGTTATGTTCACAGTTTAATAACTGTCTAGAGGAACACATATATTAATTTTACAGACCACCTGAGGAATTACTTATTAATATGTTTATTGGTAGCTCTAAAAGCGTAGTCAGTATTAACCTCAGGCCTTTAAAGAATACCGGCAACATCACAGATTTCAAATCACGGCTGTTATGTCTACATGATGCATGTTTAAGCAAGTGGTATAGTCAGCTGCCATCCTCAGGCAATCATTTACAAAATGACATTGGTATAGACCATATTTGTATTCTTGGTATTGGACTGAGACTAGCTTGCAGTGAAGGCTCGTGCGTGGAATATCATTAAAGAGAGATTAATGTCATTTACATGTGAAAAGATTCCGCGAATTAGCCTCAGTTGTAAGCTAGGTCCAGTTCAATTCTGAGAATATATAACAATTATTCCATGAGCCTGAGTTGGATATGAAGTGATAAAATAACCAACGAGCGCATAGCGCGAGTTGGTTATAATCACTTCATATCCAACAAGGGCGAATGGAATAATTGTTTTAGTAAATTCTCAAACCGGGGTTTGCCGCCGATTTTTATTTCGGCCATTATAGAGGGCTGAAGTTGAAAACTTTGTGCGGAAAATTTTTAAACTTGGCGCACTATTTTCCATATGACGTAAAACTCCGACTATTGGCTCATAGTCTGAGTTTTTTAGCCAATCAAAAAGCTAGAAATGCAATAGTCGGAGCTGAGAATTTACTAAACAATTATGGTCTGTCATAGTTTTTTTGCATGTAATGTAAATTTTCATCCCAGATTTTAGTCTTTCTGCACTGGCTGGAAGTGAATAGTTAGAGAATTTAATTTTTTTAAGTGTGCAGTGCAACTATTCTTTATTAATTATTAATAACTTGCAGGGCATATGCTGATTGGTTAACTACTGTCAATTAATAACACAGGACAAATGTAGTCAACCCTCTCATATCGGACACTTACATGTATAGGCCATTTCGAAATTGCACAGGGAGCTGGGGTGAGTTTCAAATTTCAACCAATCGATAAACTGACACCACCACACGAAAGATCATGTTGAGATAAGTCATTTGACCAAGTTTGATGCTTTTAGGGTGAACAGAGACCAAGTTATGGACCTTGAAACAGGGTTCAAAATCCATACAAACGTCCCTAATGATTTTATGATTTCTGTGATACTCTTAAAATCGGCAAACATACGTGATTTTCATCTCAGCTTCTTTCAAATGGTAGGTGAATGACGGGATTTTTCAGTTGTCACAAAACTTGTAAAAAAAAATTAAGAGTTTATATGGTTTTGGGGGACGCTCTCTCAACATTAGAGACGTTTGTATGGATTTTGAACCATGTTTTAAGGTCCATAACTTGGTCTCTGTTCACCCTAAAAGCATCAAACTTGGTCAAATAACTTCTCTCAACGCGATCTTTCATGTGGTTGTGTCAGGTTATCGATTTGTTAAAATTCGAAACTCGCCCCAGTTCCCTACGCAATTTCGAAATGGCCTACATGTATAAGATTAGTTTGTTCAACTTGTGTGTCTAAGGTCATTAAAATATATGTTCTCTTATTACAAGTATATATTGTTTGTATGTTGTCATGGCAACATCTCAGTGCCACCTTATGCAAGAGTCATCTTACTGGAGGTTACAGTTTAAGGGTTTCATTAAGCGTGGAATGCCAGGTAAATTGACTGACCATGAGGACGATTTTGATCGTCTGGTTTGACTATCTAGTGGAAAGTTTTTTTCTTATAACAAAGTTCAGATCAAATAGTTCTGTTTGTCTGTGAAAACCAGTTGCCCTCTTGTTAAAAATGTTAATGAAACCCCCGTCAGTTATTTAAACAATCATATTTATGCTGAAAGGTAATTTTAATAACGAAAGGTGTTTTGTATGGCTGAGACTATGTTTCAAATCAGATGCAGTGTGTGATTTTAAAACCAGTTTTCTGATTCAGTGTCACCTTGTGGGAGGTTTCTTCACCCAAAGTTTCAAACATCACGGGTCAGGGGCATTTTGGTGTGACCACAGAACACTACCTCTTTACATGAGGAGTGGATGTAGGCTGTTTTGCACATATTAGAAGCAAAAAAACAAAACAAAATCAACAACAACAATAACAACAAAAACAGGGCAAACAAACAAACAAGTATTTATTATTAGTAAGAACATTCTTCGGTGTGGTAATGTTTTCTTGAGTTCATAAAGTAAATATAATGAACTCAATTTATGCTTGTTGCATGCATAATACCTCACGCACATTTATATAATGTTAAATAACCAAGATTTTAGGCCCTATGCGCCTCTTGGAGTGATTAGTAGTTAGGTGAAGGTGCTGCTAGTCAATAATCGATGAACCCTTTAAACTCTTACTCATTTCAATAATTAATATGTAACTAATAATGTTCAGTTATTAACTATCAAGCTAAGCTTATTGACATATTAATAATGTAAGCGTAACTCTTAACAACATTAATATATTGACTTGTAATTAAATACTATATCAAAATAATAGTGTAATATTTAGTTTACCATAAATTTTATTGAGTCTCTTACAACTTTGTGGGTAAACTTCAAACATTTTTGTCTATTGGTTAATTAAAATAATTAATTATCTTACGAGTAAAACATTTTTCCAAGGACATTACCCTCCAGCGTGCTAAACCATTATATATCTATGTTTGTTTTCTTGCAGCCTAAGGTATCCGGCCTATCGGACATCATTGTTAGTACAAGTCCGTGTGTCTAATGTCTTGCTTCTCACTGACTTGCACAGTGGTTAAATTGTAAAGTGTATATTAACTTATTAACTTTTCTTGCAGCAAGGCCAGGGTCTCTCTCTCTTCTCCAACTTGATTCAAGACTTCAAGACTCTTGCTCTTGGTCCTGAGGTCTGTACATGACATGCTTTTTCATTTTCTTGTCTTTTTATCCTCATTATTCTGGTGCTTTTCTTTATTTCTCTAGTCTAGGCTGTTTAAACTATTCTTGACTGGGCAACTGTTGGGTGAAGTTTCAGTTTGGTTGTTCCTTCCCCTGCCAAAAGGATCTTTCTTGTTTTCACCTTTATTTTGACTTGTTAATTCAGTTACCTTTAAGAATCCTTTATATTTATATTGTGTAAATGCTGTTCTTTTTATTCCTATCACTGCAGCTACTTTTGAATTCCTACATCCTGGATCTAAACACGTCCTTGTTCAACCTACTGTTAAATGTAAACATGTAAATTTAAAATACTCTGTAATCAATTTTTAGTGTTGGCATGTTTCAGTGTGATTGTTTGCGTCAGGAAGCTAAGTCTTGAAAGCTTGTTGACATCTTGCTTGACACAAGTATTAATTTGTTGTCTCAAGTTTCCACTTGTCTTCTGAGGCTTTGAAACATCTTTGGCTGTCTTCAAAATTTGTCAACCTGCCATCTTCTCTCTCTCCTTTTAGATTTCTAAATGCTGTCATCTTTGGTGTTATGTGTGATTAATTTACTGCAGGCCTAAACGTACATTTGTCTGCTTTGTGTCTTAATGTTTTTGGCAGTTGCTGAGATGCCAACCTTAAAAAAATTGAAATCCCAGAGATCACCAATTTTACCTTCTCAACCGTTAAAAAAAGGATTGTTAAACTTTGAGCGTAACTGACTCAACCAGAGAAATGCATTAAATAAATTCAAAAACACTCCCCCCAAAAATAAGCCAAAATAAGTGTGAAAAATTTACTTCATACATGTATCTGGGAGATTTGGTGACCAATACAGGTGACTGAGAGATTAGGTCTACATCTGGGAGACTCCCAGATAATCCTAGAGAATTGGCATAGTAGCAATTAAGCTACTTGGGAAATTTAGGGATTCAATAGGTTAAAATCAGACCACAAAATATGCTTACTAATCTCCAACTAGAAATGAAAAATGTAGATTGTGCTAAAAGTGTTAATTATTTTTACTTTTACTAAAACACTAAAATATCGATTTTTCAAGTAACAGTGATGGTTGAAGTTGTCTTAAACATTATAAAAAGTAAGATATAAAATAAAATTAGCTCTTAAAATTGTCATAAATACAAGACTTAAACTTCTATTACATGCATGAAGATATTAATAAAAACAAAATTCATGTACTAGTTTTGAAATTTGCCCTGAGATTAAAACATGGTTATAGCTAAATTTAAATTTATTTCTAGTGAAAAAAATAGCATTATATAAACTATAAGTAAACTAAAATATATATATAAAAAAAACAAAACAAAAGGAGAAGGGCTTTTGTTATTTGTTGTAGTTAAATCTGCAAGCAGTGAAATCAAATACCAATCAATTTCCCCCAGAAATAGACCACAAGATATTGGTGCACTGTGTAATATTTACTAAACGTATTCCCTGTGGGTGTCATCCGTGAAAACTGTTAATTACTTGTTGCCTTCTATGAGTTAACTATGGGAGCTAGAATCTTAATTCTTTAGTTGCGTCATTAACATGATAATGTAACACCAGTAATTTACATGTATAGGAGTCTAACTTTCTAAACTTGCAGGCAGTTAAACAAAACTGCTAGAGTTGAACAAGCATGAGACAGTGTTTTAATCATTTTATTGCTCAACTGAGACTTGACTTATTTGCTTTTAGAGTGAACTTATCCTTGTGCTATAATACTGAATGATCTGACTTCATCAACATCTGATCATCATTATTTGATTTCAATCTGCAGTTAGTAATTAATTATTGAACATGCTCACAGTTGTCCAGGCTGTTTTAAATAGTTAGTGGTTTCGGACTTACCGGTAGCTATGAAGCTGCAATTATCTTCAAGTCCAAGACACCTTTAATCTGTAGGCTTTTCTATTATCCAAGTCTTATTTTTTCCTTAGTTTTCATTAAGTATGAATTATTGACCTTGTTTTGTCTGGTGAAGGTGTAAATGGTGTTCAGTGTGAATTCAATGCAAAAAAGTATTCATTTGTTACATGTACTGTACTTAGTTTTTCTCCAGGCTTGTCATAATTTAACATTCTCTGTAACATTGATTGTGACTCTCCCTTGTGGTGTAACAGTTATTGTATAGTTTCTCTAAAGCCAGAAATGGTATTCCTTATATTGAGGATTAAATATTGCTTTTAGTTTAACAGATATTACTCTTAGAGGTCTTTGCAGTCTGGTAGTAAAATGAAATGTAAAAATTGTTGAGTGAATTTTATTTCGTTGGTTGATTTAAAGGTATTAATGGTATACCTCAGTTTATCATCACCAATTTTATGCAAATAAATATGAAAATATGAAAATAAATCCTATTAAAATATATATTTTCTAAAATCTTGAAACACAAGAATAAGATTATGTACATTAGAATTACTTTAATTTGTAAGTATAGTGAAACGAGGAGTGATTAAATAAGTTCCTTTTTTATTTCCACACCTGAGAGTAGCAAAATCTGATTAATGAAACTGATTTCTTAATAGCCCTACATTTTCTTGTATGTTGTTATCTTTGATGTGTGTTTAAATGACTCAAGGCTATATCTCATTTTAAAAACAGTTGTAGAATTTTAATTTGAGTGATGTTAGAAAGAGAAGTCACCTCTTTCAAAGTGTCTATGGAAGAACAACAAGTCGTGAGGATCTTATGATCAATGCATTGAGATTCACAAGGAGACTAAAATATTGCTGTTCATTGAATCAACACAATTTTTAGGGGAAGAAAGGTTTTTTTAGTCTATTATTTTTATGGCTGTGTATTATTTTCAAAAGTCATTGAATCCGAGTTGCATGAAATTTTTTTAAGAAAGCATATTAAAAAAATACAAAAACAAAAAAAAGTAGACAAACAAATAACTTCAAGTACTCCAGACCTAGCAGCTGAAAATGTGTAATTTGTATTTCACTGTGTTTCGACTTTTAATTCAATTTTCTGTTTTTAGTCAGTTTCATCTTAGTTTAAATTTGTAACATTTCACCCTATTCTTTATCATAATCAGGCATTTTTTCATTTTGTTTTTGTTTGTAAAAAGAAAGATCTTGAAGTGAAGTATGTTTTTTTAAATTGGCAAACATTCCACAGAGGAATGCAAAGGACTAAAAAGAAGTAAAAAGTATTTGTGCAGATACCTATCTTTATAAATTATCTGATGAACTTTTGTTTCTTGCTTGGCCAGGACAATATCCTGATTCCTGGTGAGCATCTAATTTATAACTAGTTGTTTTTTCCCATTCCTTCATGTTCTTTAAATTTGTGTCTCTGCCAAGCACATAACATCTTGGCTAAAACATTCGGAGGTTGAAATTGTACGTTGTTTTGTGAGAATCCCTTAAGTTGCAAACTCAAGATGAAATTTTTTGAATTATGCCATGACAACGTTCACCTCAATATGTTTGCATGGTGTTCTTGATTGCTTTTCCAACACCTTCACTGAAGAGCCCAATCTTCAACTTATGATGGCTAAACCTTGCCCTTTCTTGTAATTACTTATATAATAAACAGTCCTCTTTGCCATACATACCGTGCTTTACCTTAATTAATTTACACTATCATTGACTAATTGCTCTACTATCACTGAAATGAACATTTTTCACCATTGCTCCATTGTTCACTGCCAAAGACTGCATATTTACATGTACATCATTGGAAATCAATGTCATCAAGATGTCACTTTAATCACACAGGATGCTTCCTGCGACTCCTTGGTTGATAATAAGTGATCACATTAAGATATTTGAGCTTCATCTTTGTGCAGCATTCAACTTTGACAAACTCCAATAAAAACCTGTTTTGTGAGACTTAGCCATGCAGAAGACTGGACATGTATGTGATTAGATCAGCCATTGTGTTTCCTGCTGATCTCTATCATTGCTTCATATCGTATGATGTAGATTCGCAAGTAAATTGAATGTTTCACATGCTGTGTCAAATAAAACAAGAAGACTGTTTGCTTATGGTATGTTACCAAATCCACCTGTGCCTCACTAGGGTGCTGCCAGAACATTTTTCATATTTTCAATTATCTGCTCGGGTCTTGGAAGAATAATTATTGTGCTCAAGGGCTTGTCTTCAACTAGATTATTAAATTCTATCAGAGATGATCACTGGTCACTCAAATACAGGACTAAAAGATGATGGAACGTGGTATGAAAAGAAACAAAACTGTTGTATTATTACTTCCTACATTATATTTGATTTGATAGTGCACAGAAGTCCTTTTTTCACTTGCCAATTCTAAAACTTGGCCTGCTTTTGGTCATTGCTGCTACATGTAATACTGTTCATTACTTCTTGATAATTGAGGTTGATTCAGAGTTCTTGTTTCTACTGTGCTGAATGCAGTTCGCTGTTGACCAGATTAGACATACATCAGATAAGTTTGACAAGCGCCGGTGGTGCAGCAGGATTTTTGGTTCACCAGCAATCCAATCATTGTCAGCGACACTTACCAAGAACCTGACTCAATCATGCATTATTTATGAAAATTGTATATTTTTGTAGGATTACCCGTTTTCCATCCATGTCAATTAAGTTCAGCAGATTTTGTTATATAAATTATGTGCTCATGCGATTCCGTCTGCCACCATACAATCATGTTCTTCACTTGTGCTGAGTGTTTGAGCTATGCCTCAGCTTAAGAGACATTACATAAGATAGACTACAGTTAATTAATATTTATATTAATGCTGTGTGAAATCACTGCTGGAGTGTCCTATTGTATTTGGCTTTGTATTGTACTAAGAATGCTAATGTTTTGTAGAATCTCTCACTGTTTCATGCCAGTTGTCTCAACTTGGTTGTTTTAACAGGGGTGAATTTTAGGGGGAAGGGGGTCGGATTGGGTGGCTAGCCACCTCCTTTTCGGAAAAACCAAAGATAAAACAAATTGAAAAAGATTGTAGATATCATGGTAGAAATAAAGAAGAACACTCTGGACAGATACCTTATTTTTAATTAAAAGTAATTTTATTCTGCATGTAGCTAAAATAGTGATAAAAATATGTTGTACTCTAACAGTTTCACCAGTGAGCAAGAGTAATGAGAGCCCAGATGCATGTCCCATTAATTCTGCAACCCTAATGTACTAGCCACTCGGCTCCCCTTGAAAAGTCCTAGATCTGCCCCTGCTTAACCTTAATTAGCTACCGGTAATATAAAAATGAAGCCATATCAAATAAAATTGGGAAGTGCCTATTTTGGATGAAAACGATCTTTTTGAAACAATGAATTTGAGTACGGGTGCCTAATTTGATTCACAAGAGAGGTCCTTTTGGATCAGTCAGTGTAAAATGCAGTCCGTGGTCTGTCGTTTACACTGAATACTTCTTGAATAATATAATGGTGTCAAGTTTCAAATATCTGAGAAATAATTTGATTATAAGGGAACTGCACCTGTATTATAAATTTGTTTTTGAGGATTTACTTCACAAAAAATCTACTGAATGGTCACTCCTACTTTAAAGAACTTTTTTTTTTTAAATTGAAGTAACAAAAACAGTGCAGTGAATGTTACATTGTCAGCCATCAAATTTATATCATAAAGGATTAAAAATAATTCTTTTATCTTTGTTATAAATAACAATATAATATATCTACACTATTCATAACAATATCCCTATTTATTTAAAACTTAGGCATAAACACAAAACATGCTAAATCCTGTCAATAAAGATCTTAAACATATGATAAATCTTTAGTTAATTATTTCGATAAAACCATATAAATGAATAAAATGAATAAATGTGTAAACCAGAACTTGTTTAAATGTATACTGTTTTGTGAAGGTTTGTGTAATTTAAATTCATTAAGTTTAAATTCACTAGTAATTATAAAAACAAACATTTAATAATAATTTCTAATACATTTTTACCAGGATTGTTGTTTTGTTTGCAAAAGAATTATGAATCACCCTGTCTCATTTATACAGGAAGGACTTACTAAATAAATACTAGTAAATACTGGTTTTCTACTCCCATTGAGCTACTGTAATCAAAGGAATCTGTTACTTCACAAAACATGTTGCTTAATTCATATTGTGAAAAACCATCCTTGTTTAAACCGTTTTTCAGTGCAGCTAAATTGGAAAGCTCTTCTACACCTGAACAAAGATCATCAATGTAGGTCCATTTTCCTTGAATGAGAACTACGCAAGCAGAATGTTTGTTAAATGATCACACCATCCCTTTCAACTTATATTCGGTTTGGCCTACATTTATATTCTCATACAACTTTATCACATTCATAAGCTCTGGAGAGAATTCAATAAAAACAAATTTTGAGTGTGCTACGGAGATTAAAACTGGCTCACACATAGGGGTTTCACAGTCAGGGCACTTAACTCTCCAGGTTGAGTTTGAGTAGCAAAAACAAACTGTGGCCAGGAATTGTAATTAAGCTCAAATTTTTTCAAAGCAAATCTGGTAACAAAATTAAGCTATTTGGAACTACAATCTTTTGGCATGTGTTTTTCGACCCCCAGTGAACTTTCGGCAATTCTTTGTGTACTTTTCGGCAATCCTTTGCGAGCCATGTTCTTGAAAATAGAGATTTTTCCTGCTACGCTGAAATCTTCCTCCCTATATGTGGGGGCTTCTAGTGTGCTTCCTCGGGTTTTGGCCATCTGGGCCAAAACCCTGTAGGGACAACAAAGAGAATTAATTGAGTGACCTATGAATAAACTCATGGTAAACATAACATAACAAAACAAAATAGATACTAGTTTTTCAGATAAAAATACCAGTAGTTTATTTGTGTAAGTACTAAAGTTAACTACATGATTTTTAAAATCAGTTTGCTTTTATAAAGAAATAGAATTTTAGATATATGTTAAATAAACTTCAACTTTGAAATATTTATGGAGGTTGATCAAAGTATTTTAATATCATGGATATCATTTGATAGTTTCACTTCAATTTCAACTGGTTGAACAAATTTCTCAATGTACGATTACTTGGGTTATTAGACAACTGGTGACAGTTACACAAATCTGATTGATTTATGAAGGTGTATTGTTGAAAAACTGCTGTAAAATGTCAATTGAAACTACTTTCCATTGGAAACATTTTAATTTGTATTTTATCATTTTGTTTTTTGGGAGGCGAGTTTAAGTTAAGTCTATCATATGCAGCATATAGGGTGTAAACATTTCTTTATTTTAGTTGGGAGACACAATACTTTAAAATACTGACATTTCATACAATACTGACATGACTTACATCACAAACACTACTTACAATATAAAAAAATTACTTACATGTACAATACTGACTCTATTTACAATACAGTCATTACTTATGCTACTAATATTAATTGCAATATTAACATTACTTACAATACAGACTCTACTTACAATACTAACACTACTTGCAATATTAACATTACTTACAATATTTACATTACCTGTACTTACATCACAAACATTACTTACAATATAAAAATTACTTACATGTACAATACTGACTCTACTTACAATACAATCATTACTTGCAATACTAACATTACTTACAATATTTACGCTAGTAACAATACTAACATTACTTACACTATTAACAATACTGACAATGCTAGCTCTGCATTTTCTTTGGTCACTACTTACTTGAATATTGAGGGTGTAATAGTTTCGACTATTTTGATATCGCCAGGGTGAATCATCCTGAGTATAACTAAATAGTTGACAAAGTTTAATAAGTTGTATGTTTTTTTGTATTTTATATAGTTTACATCTTCACAATAAAGCTATTAACTTTTAGGCTCTATAATTAATCAGAGCAAACAAAAGGGGAAGAAATCATTTCATAAGTTTAAAAATAATTGAAGGGGTGCGTGGAAAAAAGCCCTAAGTTACTCTCAATCTCATGTCAAATTCTCCTTTTTTTACAAGGAAGTGAAAAGCAATTTGCTAGGAGAATCTTGCAGTCGATTGGATGTCACTTTTGGTCTTTTTCCATGCTGCCCTTCAATTTATTTAATTTATTCCATTTTCACTGCAATTGGACAAACACTACTAACAACATTTGCCCTGTTTAGTTCGCAGCCAAGGTAAGTAACAGGTGTTCCAAACTGAGGCTTTATCAGAGGTCAACTCATTCTTGCCCTTTATACAACGTGTTCAATGGGCTTCAAATAAACATGGGTGCAAATTTGGAATATCGCAAATACCAGCTTTGCTTAGCATTTTTTAGTCTTCAGTAAATGGTTAGATTAGAGTAGTTTCTTGAATGAAGAGTTTAACAGCAATACATTTCATTAGTTGACACTGATATGCAACTGATTGTTTTCCAGGTTTCATGGGTGTGTCTCGTGTGCCAAAAGAAACAGGAAATGCTTACTAAGACTGGTAACTGGTTTGGATCAATAACTGCTAGTGAAAAAAAGCCGAACAATGACTCTGATTTAAAATTAGGAAGTGACTTTAGGGCCATCCCAACAGAAGAGGACAAACGAGCTATGAGGCGACAAGGTTCATTGCAAAGATCTGATTCTGGTAGAGGGAGCTCAAGGAGAGCAAAGGGGAGATCTGATAAAGACTCTGAACGGAATCGTTTTCGTAGGCCATCGGTATCTGATGAGGAGGTTGATTCTTTTCACGAGACACCTCCTGGTAGTCCTACATACTTGAGTGATGATGAGTTGTATAGACAAGATGAAAATAAAGTGAGACGGAAAGTTGTTAAATTCAAGGGACACGATGAGTTAGATCATGCTCCCCAAGGTCGTATTCCTGGAGCGATGCCAAACATGAATAAACCTGGTTCTGTCAACCAAGGGCCAGGAAGAGGAGTTGTAGCACCTGGTCAGATTCCTAAAGTAAGACCAGGACAACCTCAGCTCCAGGGACAGGGTACTCGGTCTGGCAGTGCACCAGGGGCATCTCAGGGGAGGGGAATGCATGGTCCAGGGTCTCAGCCAGGAATGCGCCCAAACTTTGCTCCTCAGCAGCAGGGTTCAAGTTTTACTCCAGTTGGACACCCGGGAACTCCTCCTTCCACCCGTGGGTCATTGCCTGCACCACAGCAACAAGGTCCTAGAGGAGCTGTTGCTCCAAACCAACCCAGACCTGGTTTTGGGATGAGGGGTTCTCCAGGGCAGCAACAGCCAAGATTTCAGGCACCTTCCCAACAAAATACAATTGGATATGGAAGAGGTACACCTCCTGGTCAGATGGATGCAAAGCCTGGTTATGGTAGAGGAGGAACCCCTGTTTCCCAACCTGGTAACCAGCAAGTTCCTAGACCAGGGGGACCAGCAACTGCACATCCATCAATGGACAACAGGCCAAGGCAACCTGGAAGTTTTCCTCCAAATCATGTTGGTTCTTCTCAACTAGGACCAGGTAGCCCACGACCTGGTGACCGTATTGGTCCTCAGCAAAGTCCAAGAACAGGTCCACCATCAGGAATGATGCAGAGGTTTGGTGGACAACCGCGACCTGCCTTACCATTGGACCAGCAAGGAGGTCAGCATCAGCATCCAGGCCAGTTAGGTTCACCAAGGCAAAACCAGGTTCCAGATCAACCACTGGGACAGTCAGGGTCTCCTAGACAAGGACTTCCTGGAGACCAGCAACCTAGGAGTCAAATTGGAGTTCCCCGTGTAGCTCCAATGGGCTCACCAAGGTTAGGTTCCCCAAGGAACCAGATAGGAGCACCTCACCAGGGTTCGTTTCCAGATCAAGGCAGGGGACAAATGGGGCCAGCTTCACAAGATCCAAGAGTGGACCAAGGAAAAGCACCATATGGTACACAACAACAGGGCCGTCCTTTAGACCAACCAAGAGGACAATTTGGTCCTTCACGGCAATCACCTATGATGGATCAAGGAAGTCCTCGAGTTGGTTCTGCTGATAAAGGATCATTGTTAGATCAGTCAGGAAGACAGCAGATGCCGGACACCAGAAATGGATACAGTCAAGAGGCTCATGGCACAAGCCTTCGCAGGTCTCCAGAACACAACCCTCCAGGCACACAACAGCGGGCTGATGGCAGAAATGGCCAGATGCCAGATGCTTCAATGATGAATGGAAGGATGGGCCCATCATTTTCCAGCAGACAAGAGAGACCTGAGCAAAGATCGGCGGGCGATAGTGATCAACATATCCTGATGGGGCAATCACAGAGACCACTGGACAGACCAGGATTCCAAGGAGGCCAGTCTAAGTCTTATAATGAGGATAATGGTGGCAGACGAAGCCCTCCCAGGAGAATGTCCCTTGAAGAAGCTCAAGACAAGGTAGGTGACTTGCAAATCTTGATTTAACTTAACAATAAAGTCTTTTATTACACTCCTTTTATGGTGGGAAGATTTGTCAGGCTCAAATTAGGAAGAATTGGAACAATGGCAATTCTTGCCCAATTTTTCATGCCAGCCCAGTTGGATTTATGTCCTTGGTGATGTTGTTGCTGGTTACTGTGAATCTTTGTGGCCAGTTGTAGTTTTACAGGCCTAAAAACTGAAAGACGCATAATATTGTTTCAAGATATTGTGCGATGCAGATCATGCTATGGGGAATCCATGTGCAAGGCAATTTTCTACACCTTTCATTACAAGCTTTAAGATAGAATTTTTATTCTTGTAACTTTTGGACCAAAACTGTTTGTTTATGCCCCTTAGCTTTTACATTGTGGCTGGAATTATGAATGCCAGTATGGTTTATTTGCCTTTTACGTGGTGGTTGATTTTCGAAAAATGATTATTTGAATCATAATAATTAAAAAAGCACTGCTACAAAAATAGTTCGTAATTAGACTTGTGAACCTTCGTGAGACTAAACGAAATACGAAATCTGTGTTTTACCAGAATTTAAGTAACCAGCTTTTGGATAGTAGCATTGGTGTTTTTTTTAGTTGTGCAAATTGTGCTTTCCTACACGTTCTTTTATTTCCTGTTATCATGATTTTCTGGTGGCAAAAATTCAGAAATGTACACTTTAGGTTTAAATTGTTTCTTTACTCCTGTGATAGCAAATTCTTGTTTCAACTGTGCAGAATTGTACACTCTAGGTAAATGGACATGGTTATCAACTTGAACAGTGTACAGGTTAATGATATTTTAGTAATTTACATTTCATCAAAATAGAGCCTACAGAATCGTGCGTATTTAGTTATTTTTATGAAATTGAAGAGTAAATTGGTGTTTTATCAGAATTGTTGTGGAAAAGAAAAAATTACATTGGAAGTTTTGACATAATTCAACACATTATTTTGTTTTTGTGGAGTGTGTGTCAAATTTCCTACATCAAGAATATTGTTTTAGGAGAATTTTATCATTCAAAGAAACTAATTCCTCCCAATTCCTCATAATGTTATTGTGATCGTTTGTTTTGCAATTTGGCCCTTAAATTGCTTAGAAAGTTTGGCTAAATTGAATCACGTTTTGGTAATGAATATTTCATTCTTTGTGGGATTCCTATGTGATCATTTTGGCAGATGATGATCAAAATGTCTCAACATGCAATTAAGTTGTTCTACAGAATTAAAATTCAAACTCGAACAGCATGAATTATTTACGACTTTCACAAGAATTCCCTTCAGTTGGATGGCCGTGATTTCACTGTTTATTGGGGTTAATTTCATCTCTTTTTGAGAATGTTTCTGGTAGGAATGTTATAACCTTTGGTTCATTTGCTATAATTGTTGCTGTCTGGGATTCTTTGCGCAGCTGTTTGGACAAGTCTCATGTTTGAGGCAGATCTTCAGTGTATCTTTGACGTGGTGACTTTATTTCCTCCCCTGTAGAGTAACTTGTTCTTTAAGGATGAGCCTCCGTCCATGCAGGATCGAGGGTCCTTGGGTGACAGATTTGTTAGCGCTCTGTCCATCAAGAAGACTACCTCTCCTGTCTCGTCTTCCACTGCTCCTTCAACTTCTTCTGTGACGGATTCTACTGTCACTACTAGCTCTGTCAACTCTGTGAGGAAATCGGCAATAATTCCCGCTGTCGAGTCCAAAACGGAGCCCACACAGGTTTGATCTTAAGTTGAAGTTCATCTTGCTAAGCATGAAATCTTTTAGAATGTTATCCGGATTGCTGAAAAATCATTAGCAATTCTTTCATGTACGTGTAGTAATTTGTGACATTCCTGCATTTCAAAGCCGTTTGTTCTATTGGTTGTTTTTGTAGTGTTTTCAAGTGTATTAAAGTAAAGTGGCTTTTAGTGTGCACATGTAGAATTCCTTATTGTGTATGTTATGTACATGTATTAGATGTATGTAAAATAACTCCACGTAGTTCACTATAGTTCAATATGTATGTTTGTGTTGTTTGCTTACTATCGTAGCAACGTAGAGTTCTCAGCCCCCAAACTGTGTGAAGATGACAAAGAGTGTGATCTCCACAACTCACTAGTAACATTTTCTCCGATCTATATCTGTAACGTGAAATTAATTGTCATATTGACAAGTATGGTCTCTCTTCTTAAAAGCGGTTGTTTTCAGTGCTTTGTAATTGGATTAGAAAATACGATCACTGAATTCCAAACTCAGTTTTTATTTCACTGATGTGTAAGTGTATGCTGTATGAGTGCTAGCTGTTAGAGTTCAATTTAGCACTGTAGCAGTTATCTGATTTCAAGCTATCTTTGTCCTTGTTCTGGATGACGCACGCTAATATTCGTAAACTACTATCTTACCTTAGTGGATTTTAATCTACGAACATTATTCAAATCCTTGCTCATAACCTAACTTGCTGACGTTAATCAGTAATTCCCAGTGCTCTAACAACACTGCTTCCACTGTAAGGGAAAAGTCAGGCTTTCTTTTGCCTTCTTGAAAAAACGTTTTTAATTGAAGTTGGCGGAGGGAAGTATGTTTACTCTCTGTTGGTTCAGTGCAAAGACAAGGGCAGGATTTTTTTCAGATGGCTTCATGTTTTGTAAACGTTAATTGAGAACTTGGTACTTTTCCCCTGCAAGATGTTCTTAGCGACTAAATGATTTATGAGGTATCGTGCAAATACCGGAGCTTTTAAAAGATGCTTCCTTGCCGTAGTTGGTGCATGTAAGGGAATTTTCTGAAGGCTCGTGAAATTGTGGAACAAGCATGTTCTTTGGAAGTATTTTTCATTTCACTCGACGCTCTCTGCTGACCTATTACGTGAAATTAGTGTTAAGGTCTTTATCTGCTGATCTTGATGGTGGTGATATGATTGACCGGCACACCTGAATATTTGAGCGTGTAGAGCACAGGTTAAGGGTTGGCCTTATTAGTTGTTTAATCGCACGAAAGAAGATCTCTGTTCTTTTGGTTAGACATAATAGAGTCCATTGTCTCGCTGTTTAATATCAGGGGGATTAATAACAACTTTATTAAAGTGTCGTATGTATTTGGCACTGTTTTAATAATTGGGGATACTATAAATGAATAAACAAATATTTCAAATAGAACATAAACTGTTAAGAATCCCAACTGGTGGGAGGCTGACCAATTGAGAAGTGTTCTTTTATCCGCCTTAAAATTATTCATTCATGTACACGGGACAATTGAAAATTTGAAAACAAGAATTCCCAAGAGTATCATCACATGGTCTGAATGGGGCAACAAACCACCCAAGCTAAAGAGGTCTATTGAAAACTGCTCAAAAACTGCAAACTCGACAATCCTAATTTATTTATTTGAACACTTTGATGAGCTTAAAGCTTGAATGCCGCATTTGTTTCCAACACCGCTAGTGCAATCTTAGAACAAAAAGAAGTGCTTTGGGTGTGGTTAACTGCAGCTTTACCTTTTACATAGGGATAGTCGATTACATGGTCTCTAACCTAGTGCTTATTGCTTCAAGCTAAAAGATCTTTTTAAGCTAAAGGATGCTTGTTCTTGCTTTGATAAGTAGATCATTGTCTTAAATGTCGACTAGTGTAGTACGAAGTCTTTAGCAGTCGCCTGGTAGCTGTTGATCTATTGTAAAAGATGCGTTTCTCTAAGTTAATTATATACCTACAGACTATCGTGCAAAGTCTACTCAGCGAAGTGAACAATTTCATGTTATTTTCAGACCTTTGTCAAGTGGTCTTCACCAGACGAGGACAACAAATGCTTAGGAGAAGTGCTTCTTACAATAGATCCCAAATGTAGAGGTTCACCTACTGGTAAGAAAACAGTTAATTTTTTCATTGTTTTTCAGTGTGGTAATTAATATCTCGCTATTGGACGGTCAGTCAATACTACACTGCTTCCTCGTCAGGTTGGTCAAACTTAAAGGAGCTCCGTCACGGTTTGCGCATGTTGAAACGTTTAGCCTAAATTTTTTTAAGCTCGTCGTTTGTAATCCGTGTTAATCTTCTCCATCCTTAACCATCCTTGTTTCTTTATGTTTTTTTTATAATCTTTTGGTGTTTTTCTATCTTAGTAAACTACCATTTTTAAGTTTCCTTCAATTTAAAGATAATTTTGTACATGGCTAAAACAACCCAAAATACTTTGACTGAGCTTCTTTAAAACAGAATGCAATTACCTAATATCAAGAGTTTTGCTTATCACAGATCCTTATGCAGCCTATGGTCTGAAGGTGGTGGGTGGAAAGATGACCGATGATGGTAAACTGGGAGCTTTTATCACTGAAATTAGAAAAAGTGGTCCTGCGGACAGACAGGCACAGCTTCAAATAGGTATGTAGTGGACACACTTAAGGACCATCTCTATTACATAGACACGAGTGTTTTACTGGAAAATACACTGCTCGTTAAATTCATACGAAACTACATCCGGGACCGATGTACCTATCCTCACTAGTGATGTTGATGACGTCATCTCCCAGTTTGTCTATGTAATACAAAGAAGATTACGTGTTGACTTGAAGATGTGCATTTTTTTTTGTAGTTTTTAGGTGATTCCTCAGAAAAAAAAGTTGCCGAACAATTTTTCGTTTGAAACTTTCCCTGGATGCTCCCTACAAGCAAAAGTACAATAAAAAGATGGGTCACCATGCTCGCAAAAGAACTATGATGGGGCAATCTTACCCGTGCTATGCCTAACCACGCGCGCTATTTTCATCAGTTCGTGTTACAATTTGCGGCAACTGGAAGCAAAGGCTATTAAAACAATACTTGAAAGAAAACCATGATAGGTAGAAGGTGATTTTAGTTCATATACACAGAATCGCCCCAATAGAGGTAACACAGCTCGTGAACTATCAGGACCAAGTTATCCATCTACTCGTTTCCTTTGTTCATGCATCACTAAACAATGTCTAACTCGTCATTTTCTGTATTACATGTAAGTTGTCATGTTTGTATTTTGTTCAGGTGATGAAATTCAGGATTGGAATGAACAGTCACTCGTCGACTGCACATTTGAAGAAGTGATGGAGAGCATCAACTCATCAATGGAAGACAATCAAGACAGTAACGAACTCCATCTCATTGTCTGCAGAGATCAGTAAGTCTGACTTGGTTATTTTTTCATCTTTTTTAGTGGTAGTCCTTGGAGCCACACGTCCAGATTCTGAACAAACGGACCTCAAACAGACCGACTTAATTTGAGTAACGACAGACGGATCGAAACTTACAAAAACCGAATAATGACTGCTGACAAACTTTACTCGAGTCTTTCAGCCAATACTATCAAGGCTAAACTGACCAATCACTTTCAACGAACTAGACTTATATCGTCATCGACTGACAAACACTATTCACTTGACTCTGAAGATGACTTCCGCTCAGGTTGTCGAAACGTCAGTCACCAACAACAGTTCTTCTTAGAACTACCCTCACCCGGACGATCACACAAGACGATCTACGTCTTCAATAGTATTGTTAGGTAACTAAGCTGAAATTCACGAGTTCTTCGTGGCCGAGAGAAGGATGTGTGTGCAGACATTGTAAATTAGCTGTGCTTGCGGATGTCACAAAAGGCCAGGTCGACAAGGTCTCAAGTTACCAGGAGGCTTGGTGTTAATGGTAATAGTGGGTTTATGTTTCCTCAGGCTTTTAGTGGCATTGGTTTCTTAGATTTTCCATTGCTGCTGGTAATAAATTTGTTCAAACGAACTGCATTTTGCAATTACTGATTCTTTTTGCTGTTGCTCTGAAGCAACATGGCTCACACAATGATATGGCCTTGCAAGACAAGTTCTCGTCTTGCAAGTGAATATTTGAAGGACTGTTTAATTTAAACTGCGGAGAAAATGTAAAGGCATGGCAGATCAACGTATTTTGCGATGATCATTCATTCTCGTATTGTTGGTCTGTTTTACTTAAGTATCATGTCCGCTTCTGCATTTAAATATGCCTTGAAAAAATTTTGGGCTCGATACTTTAATTTGTTTACCAGTATATAGTTCAACTGTATGATTAAAGAAGGCTAATAGGTATAATTCAATTCCTGTTTTCAGGAGTAAATTTCCAGGAAACACCACCCAGTCACCGGTTAAATCACCACGCGGACAGGAGGCCAAGAGAGAGTCTCCTAAACAGGTCCCTTCGAGAGAGTCCCCTGTGAAAAGGGACCGCATGTCACCCTCCACCGCGCCCATGTCACATCAACAGGACAGAAGACCACAGGACAGAAGGGACGAGGGCACAGCAACACCAACACAGAGAGACAGTGTCACAGCAACACCAACACAAAGAGAAAATGGTCCAATGCTTATTGGGAGAAATCAGCCTTCATCTTATGAACCAACAGGTTAGTTGTTCAATTAAAAACAACAACAACAGATATAATGGATTCCCTTCATTTGTCGAAATCAAACCATTTTCGGTTTAGTACTTGCCTTGAACGTCTTTTTATCCTGCTGATAGCGGATGGCAGGTTTGTGGTTTTACTGTATCTTCAGATAAGAAGTTGGTGGATTATCTTATACGTTTTATTTACAGATGACGATTTTTTCTTTGGCGGTGGTCCTTTATCAGATGACAAACCTGGTAAATCTTCCAAACAGATTAGCACAGGGCCAGGACAAGGAAAAGCATCAAGAGTTACTGGTCGACTACAGGTAACTTGTATAATATTACATTACATGTGACAAGTTTTCGACATTCCGAGTATTTGCAAGTCACTCGCGTGATTTGCTATGCCTCGCAGCAGTTGTTCGTTATATCTTGCTGTGAACCGTTAGATAATTTCTTTTTAAACCGACGAAGGCCGTAGTTGTTTTGTCGAAACGTCTTTCCTTAAGTTGCTATAATAAACGTTTTTTTTAATTGTTTAAATTGAAAAATTTACTGCGATGATCACTCTTCACATGTATCTACAACCGCAGTACAAATATGAATTATTTCATATATTCTTCACATCACTTCACTGCACGGGAAAAATATGAACTCGATAAATTGACCTCGCTCCCAATGTGTGGCTTCATAGCTTAGTTGGTAGAGCATCGCACCGGTATCGCGGAGGTCACCGGTTCGAATCCCGATGAAGCCCTGATTTTTTTCAGGCTTCTTCTTTCCAATTATTTAAATTGGAAAATTTAGTGCGATGATCACTCTTCACATTTTTTTTATTTTTTCAATATTGTCAGTGTGAAACACAACTTTGAATGTATATTGTTGATGTCCACCGCTGATTGCAATTTAAGAATTTTAAAGTTATTTTCCACTCATTTTAAAGTGATATGTCTACTGGCTTCTAAGCTTGCATGTGTAGCTGATGTTAAATATAAAATGGCTTTGATATTGAAATGTTTTGGTTTGTAGCTGAAGCTGTTTTACGACGAAGATGCTTGTAATCTAAATGTGACAGTTGTTGGAGCTGAAAGCTTAGCACCTAAAGAGACCACAACACCACCCAACCCTTACGTCAGGATTTACTTTCTCCCCGACAAAAGGTACACTTTCTGTTTTTCAGCTATTTAAAACAAGTTGTGCAATTATCTCGATCGAAACCAACCAAACGAAACCAAAGTCAATCCTGTTTTCCCATGCTGAGCACCAGTTACCTGTTTTGCCGTGCTCGACACCGGATTGTTGTTTTCGCGCGTTTGGGGCCATTGTCTGTTTTCCCGCCCTTGGCGCCGGTTGCTCATTTCCCCGCGTATGTTGCCGGCTGCCTCTTCTCCCGCACTTGGCTCCAATGGCCTGTCCCCCCACGTTTGACGTAGTAGCGGAGCTCCGGCGGCCGAAGGCCGCCAAGCGGAGCCCCATACCCATATTAGGAAACTGAAGGGAACCCATGAACTGATTTTCTCATGTGTATCATGGCTAGCGGTATTGCTCGTGGGCGCGTACGCACGACGACGACGACGACGACGACGGCGACGGTGGTGGAGTCGCGCAACATGGCGGCCACAATTGACACGTAAACCAAAACGAGGCTTCAGTTTTCGCGGGCTTTCCTTGTAGGTTGACAGAGCACATGTACCCTTGGTTTAAAGCGTCCTTTGGACATCCATGTTGCAGTCAATTGACACCTGTCAAAACAAGGAATCCGCTGACCAGTATCACGTGACCATATCGCGGGCTCAAGTTCAGGGCTCATCGAGGTCACGTGTTTTTTAAAGTTGACCGCTGCCCAAGTGCTGCTTTTTTCGATTAGATCGCGGGCTCATGTCAGGATTAACTTGCTGTAAACAGCGTAGGGTTGGTAGGAAGCCGGTTAACGCTAACCCAGGATTAAAATTTAACCGAATTATAACCTTTTCTTTTGTACAAAGTTTTTTCACTGCTTTTGTTTTGCGTATTTTGCTTTCATTAAAATTCAAAACACAAAAACAATATACAGAAAATCTCACCGCAAAGTTACAAAACTCAAATCAAAATTCTACTTTATCCTCGGCTAGTTTGATCGGGCTCTGAACAACCCGGCCCAGGAGCTACGCTTTTAGGCTGGCCTAAATCTATATATTATTCCTGTTTTCCCGCGCTTGGCGCGCTTGTTGCCTGTTGTCCCGCGCTGACGCCGGATTTCTGTTTTCCAGCGCTTAACACCGAATTCTTGTTTCCCGCGCTTGGCGCCGGTTGCCTGGTTTAACGCTTGTTGCTTGATTTCCCGCGCTTGATACCTTTTACATACTTTTTATGGACCTATGTTATTTCCGTTTCTTGTGATATGCCGAGGATATTACTTTGTATGGTTGTATTCTGAGTAGGAAACTAAAAAGTACAGTGAAACATTTGTCCAAATCATGGGCCGGAGTTTGTGTGCTCTACTGATCAATAACAAGTTTTTTCTGTGTTTTTTTTCAGCATGCAGAGTAAGAGACGAACAAAAACAGCCATGAAGTCTACTAATCCTAAATGGAATCAGACGTTTGTATATCCGTGTAGGCCACAAAAGGTAAGAGACATCGTTCTTTGGCTTCATGTGAGCTGTGCTCTGTACACTAACTAATAACTAGTCACAGTTATGTTACTTATAGTGTGATTGTGATCGTGTTATCTTACAAAAGCGCATTTTATTTTACAGTTCGGTAATCGTGCTCTGGAAGTCACTGTGTGGGATTATGACAAAGTCGGGTCAAGTGAGTTTATTGGCGAGGTAAGAAACATGTTTCATAATCTTTCTGCAGTATTACTTATAGCCAGTTTGCAAATTAATATGTGAAGGATATAAAGACATGATTGATCATCGCGGTTTTTTCACACAACTTAAGCAGTTGTAAAATTAAAGCCTGAAAAAAATTCAGCCCTGAACGGATTCGAACCCACGACCTCTGCAATACCGGTGCAGTGCTCTACCAACTGAGCTATCAAGCCAGCTGGGAGCTGGTCACATTGTGAGTTCGTAATATACCCGTAGATGACTGATGCAAATGAATATATGAAAGATCATATATTTGAACTGCGGAGAAAGATATGAAGACATGATTGATACATATATCTTATTAGACGTTTTGTTGTGTAGTATCGCTGAGTATTTTTACGAGTTGTGCCGTATTTTGACGAGCCCGTAGGGCGAGTCAAAATACAAACAACGAGTAAAAATACTCAGCGATACTACACAACAAAACGTCTAAAAGAGATTTATTATCTAACACGCCAAATCGGGCGAATTTCGCGGATATTTATTTACGGACAGAAAATGCGTGACAGAAGTATACGAAGCGGAATGGAATTGGCGAATCCAATTTCGTCTTCTTTGTTGTTTTGCTGTTTCTATTTTCTTAAATAAATGATGAAAATTTCTTCGTTCGCGTTATCTAATAAACTTGGATCAATATTCGCCAGCCATTCCGACTCTTCGTCGTCAGAAAAATAACTTAAATGTCCGCCATTTTTTTCGTAACTTCAATCCAATTTCGTCGCTTGCGCGTTGCGAGAAAACCTGTTTAAGGTGGCTCCATATGGTTATTCGCTGTTCATTTAGCGCGCGCTAGTATCCACTATCCACGGGAATTTTCGTATTACTCTTAATCGCACCTCTCTCAAGTCTATCGAAATTGACTTCTGAAAGACAAAACTACTCTTTTGAATCATCACTGTTAAATTAACAGGGTTTTACCTGGAAATAAAATTCTCTAAAGATAGGTTGTTTACAATGTATATTTTGCTTTTATTTCAATTTTCTTCCATTTCCTTCGGTGAAAATGTCCTTAACTTTGACATCACATAAAATTT
>OZ026604.1:30161617-30174117 GCA_964020085.1 Micromussa lordhowensis | reverse complement strand
CGAAGAGGAACGAGCCCGAGCCGTTAAACAGAAGTTAAAAGACATCGACCCTGCAAGAGCTAAACTGGTAGTCGGCGGTGCGAAAGGGAGGATGGGATATGGCCATGCCCCAGACTCCGTGTTCACACAAAACGAGGGGATGTATGATCCGAGCATGTCCCCGAGACCTGGGCGCCAGTCACCGAGGCCCACGGCAAGATCGGGGAGTCCGTCGCCCTTACAAGGGCCAAAACATTCTTTGGGGATGCCCCCACACCATCAAGGGTTGCATGCTCCTCAAGGTAACAGCCTGTGATTTAGCGCTAAATTCTCACAGTTGTCATTTATAGAAGTGTATGTGAGTTAGTAAGGAGAATCACTTAGCACAAAATTAAGGATGATTTAATATTATAACTGGAACGGTAAGGTTGGTATTTTTAGTTAAATGTTTCTGTCGCACGATCTAGTCACGAACATTTTGTTCAAAAGGCTCGATAGAACTGCTACAGAAACGCTATAAAAGTAAAATTTCAATGAATTAATATTAATAAACTTTACAAACTACTTGAGATACCTTGATAAATTAGTTCAAGGTAACATAACTGTCCTTATTTAAAGTTACTTAAAATTACTTGAATAGTACTTTAGGAATTAGTATAGGTTATCGTATGATTGCGAGTGATATTTGACAATTATGTCAAAATTGCACGATCCTTAAGTCGAGTGTATTTTGAAAGAATTTTCGAAAATTACGAGTAGTGTGAATCCTTAATTACTGGAGCTTTCATTCAATTACTCATTATATGACTGAGAAAAGACGAACGCGTCTGAGTTCATTTGCATTGCACTGGAAATTAAAAATTAACTATTAATTGGCCTTCTTTCAGCCAATCGCAGTAAAGTTATTTTCTCAGTCACAAAATAAAAACAGTTAATTAAATATATGACTAAGAATGAAATCATATGACACCACTTAGTGATGGCGAACTTCACTGAAGTCTTAAACACGAAGGCGCGCTATATAAGGGAAGGCTCCTCCCCCTGTTTCAGCTTGCTGGTTGTAACTAACCAAAATGGCGGCTAACGGCCACAATAAAAGAAGGACAGATATGCTGAGAAATGTTGCTTACTTGTGTAATTACCAGTAGAAAAAGCTTGTCACCAATTTTGTTTGCCTTTTTTAATGTTTTCCAAACTATTTACGACTATAAGTTGAAGTATAACTGCCAATATAAGCGATGTCGCTGTCGAATTGTTATTGTTATTGTTATTCAATAGTTATTTTACAGAGGTCCGTATGCCACGACAGTTGAGTGACAACTGTTCTGGAGGTACCTAAGGTACCTCGCCTTATATAGCGCGTCTTCGTGTTTAAGTCTTCACTCTGATTTTATCACCGTCATGTTTTCAGTGTTCACTACATAAGGCAAAGTCCTGTTTTATAATGACACCGCTGAGCGCTGGTCCATAAGTCTAACACTGCTATGTTACTATTGTAGAACGCATGTATTCACCTGAAATCACCACACACGAGCAAGGAGTTCCATATGAAAGCCACAGAAAAACCCGTGAGTCCACTCACTTATCACTCCAACATCAACAACCTCGGTTGCTACAGCAGTAATGTTAAAAAAAATAACTTGATAGCATTGGCAGAGTTACCGTTTCTTAACATTGATTACTCTAATAAATGAGCCATATGACGAGATAATCGCGTTGATAATAACGCTAAAACACTTTAACCTTCAATATTGAAGAAATAGTGCATCTGGTTATTATGGAAAAAATGTTTAAAGCAATAACTGAAGATGCTGCATGTGTTCTGATGGCCTGTTCTGCATTTGAAAACACAACGCAAGAACACCCATCGATTTGCCAACATTTCATTTAGTTTAAATAGCTGATAAACCATCCAATTGCGTGTCTTTTGCCTAAATAGAATATAACTGAAATTAAAAGTGACTTATTTTAAGTTATTCCTTGATGAAGCAAGGTATCTGCTGAATATCAAAGAAATCTAATAAGCCATGTTGATAACATCACTATCCACGCTGTAATCCATTTGCATCCAAGCCATCGATCGTTATTCTCACCTCAAAATGGGGCTCTTTCATTTCTAAAGTTCTGCTAAACGAAACGAGAGCTTTGTTTTAAGTTGTCTTGTGATTTATACATGTCTTATTTTTCACGCCGCGTTGTTTGAGGTAAGGTCAAACTCGAGTGTACTTTTAAAACGGTTCACTCTCAAATCTGTGGCTTAGGTCGCTGTTTCAATATGTCTGTATTTGTTCTTGTCTTTCTGCAGACGACGGACGTATTCGACGCCGCAACAGTTTGAGCAGTTTACCCATGAACGATTCTGAAAGCGAGCGGCCGCGGAGTCCTTTCCCGATACCAAGTCCAGTCCCTCTCGGCCATGGCAGAAGTCAGAGCAGCTCAAGCTTGCACGAAAGGGACCGTGGGCTTCCTAACGGTGAGTTGGCGATGAGATTCAAAACTCTTATTACTTTAATTAATGTTGTTATTGTTTTGTACGAAGTAGAGAATTTGGAGTTCAATGTCGACGATAGTTTCGTGGCCTAATCCGGAGAAGCTTGTCTCAAGGGCGGGAAAACATGTGACCTGTTCTAAGAAGAAAACATGTCGCAAACGCTAAAAGGCGGGAAAACATGTCGCATGCGCTAAAAGGGGGGAAAAACGAACCTGTCGCTAAGGCGGGAAAATATATCGCAGGCTCTAAAGGGCGCGAAACAAACCCGTCGGCGAGGCGAGAAAACATGTTGCATGCGGTGAAAGGCGGGAAAACTTGGAACCAGTTTCTAAGGCGGGAAAACATGTGGCAGGTAAACGAACCAGTCGCTAAGGCGGTAAAACATGGGACCTATTCTAAATGGCGGGAAAACGAACCGAACGTGTCTCAAAAACAGAAATTGGAAAGGAACTTTGTTGAAAGACAATTTCTGTCGAAGTTTATTCATGCAGTGATCTCTTACCTTAAATGTTAATTGCCTTATTCTGTACAGAAACACTACTCATTGTAAATTCTTTTGATTTATTTGCTAACACTAACCGATCTTGCCGAGTTGTGAAGGTGAGTTCAATCTTTCATTCTTTTAACCACTGTATTCGGGCCTAATCTTGACTGCGAAAACATTTCGTTTTTCACTCTTGGAGGAATGTAGCGAGTAGCGAAAAATGCTGGAGTGAAAAATGGTCGCGTGGAAACTGCAGGAAAGGAGGGATAACGTTTGAAAGGCGTTTTTCTTTCCCTTCTCCTTGTAGTTTTAGCGCTTCCGAAAGTTTTTACAATGGTGTGGTTCGCTGCTCGGTTGATAAGCCTTGGGAGAAAAAAGTTTGTCTAGTCTTTTTGAAATAATGTACATCTTCAATTAAATCTCTTGTGAAGGTACTCCTTTGATTCCTTCTTAACCATCCTCTTCTTCTACGTCACTATTCCATAGGCTTTTAGTAAGCTTTGGGGTAATGAATCTCCTCAATAGTCATTATTTGAGTCTCTGCTTCTCTTTTCTCCCTTCTCGCAGACAATTGTAATCAATATTTCTATTGTATTCTACTCTGTTTTTGCTCGATCTTGAAACCTGAAACAGGACACTGTCAGGGTTCAACTTTTGTTGAAAGTTTTCTTTAACGGGAAACTTGTCGCGAAGCAAACTGTGTGAAAATGGTGAAGGCTTAGTTAAACAGGACACTCAATGCCCTGGCGTTACAAATTGCAGTTGTGCTTGTCACGTAGTCACGTTGGAGGGGAAAGATTGCGTGACAAGCCGAACGTGACAGGAAACTTTGCGTTTTTAAGGTGTTTTGTGCAGTAAGAATGATTTACTTACAAACGGGGTAATTTACAACTTCTGCCACTTGATAAAATTTACTGACGATTTTTCCCAACCCCTCTCTTCCACAGGGAAGCTGCTGGCTCGTGACGAGGTTCGTTCCGGCAGTCTTAATAATCTTCATGTCTTCCCTACAGGCGGCTACATCAAGCCTTCCCGTGGGACTGGTCGTAGCGAGAGCTTTGGAGGCAGTGGACGGAGCAGCCGGTCGTCCTCCATAGCAAGTGACAGGAGCGGCAGCTTAAACAGCATACCAGGCTCGGTTACCAGTGTCGAGAGCAGGTAAGCACCATTAACTCATGTGGGCTGGATTCTTACTAATTATCTCACTTCTGTTGTGTAGAACTCGTGGTAAAGTTCAGGAAGAAGTTCCAATTTGGTAAATGAGCATTTGAAAAGGTGTTGTAGAAGACTAGAATAGGGGCTCAGTGGGATGAACCGTTAGCCGTACCACGGGCAAAAAATTCAATCGCCAGGCGTAAAAATTGAAAAATCTCACCCGTTTGCTGTACAAATGTTAACCATAAAAAGATTTTTGCCTCGAAAGTGAAAGTCTTACTAATCTTGACGTGACATTTATGTGTCTTGTCATGTGGCCTGGTAGTATAGGTAGTATAGGAAGAGTTTATACAATGAAAATTAATTTTTTAAAGAAATTGGTAGTTAATTTCTAAGATTTCTGTCAACCGTAAGGAAACTAAATAAACTGTCAGCTGTAAAAAAGCTAAAATATTAACCGCTAGCTGTAGAAGCCACCACCCTATTGAGACTCAATACAGAACCTGGCCCATCACTCTGTGGTAGCAGAGGGGAGGTTAGATTGCTGGCAGCCGGTCTTTTCTTGTTTATACGTGAACGCAAAAAAGGCGGTACGAATGAGAAATGAGTGCCGCACGCATGTCTCGTCCCAGTCCCTTCTAGTCTGAAACGTCCCGCCTCACACCTCCCTTCCTGATTTCCAGAGATAAAAAAACACAGTCTAGGGAGGTTTTTTGCCCTTCATGAAAAAAACAACATTTTCCAGAAGTGTCTCAGCGGGTTGTCGCTAAGTAACGTGACATATTGAGAAAATGAAAAACAGTCATAAAACGCTGTGAGTGTTCAAGTACCATGTTGCAGGGTCTGGAATATGTGCGCTTCTAAGTCTACTTTAAAAAAAAAAAAAATTGGTAAGCTTCCGTGCCTTGTTAAAAACTTGAGAAACACTTTACCACTGAATTAATTAACCAAAGGTGAAAATTAGACATCGTGTGGGATTGAGCTTGTTGATCTGAATTGCAGGAATAAATTGGAATAACAAAATCAATTGCCGAGTCTAAGAAATTTTCAATTAACTATGAATGATTGATGTGAAGACAGAGCTCGTAGACTGTTCTCAGCAAGAATTGTTTTTGATGCTATGAGCATAAAACCCACGAGAAGTTATTTTGCACTTGTGACAAATACGTATTTTTCTGTTGTTGTACGGGATGCTGTAGAACCTCAGCAGTCACACAAAACAAAGTTATCAGCCCGTCTTTGTTTACTAAGGATTCGTGTCGTGAAAGTACTCTATGATTAAAGAATGCCTACTTTGAAAAAATATTGAATCTCGACTTCAGTTCCAAAATTTCGTCTCCAAAACTAACAAAACAGCGCAGAAACGTCTGTCTTCGTATCGGAATATTTTAAGCTTTTCGGCACCTTTGTGTTTAAGTAATTAGCAAACAGGTTGGTCTGCGTATTACGGAGTAAAGAATAGTGTAATATTTGTTTATGGTTGCAGGATCGTAATGTACAAAAGATACGACTGTTTAGATATAGTTCAAAAATTTGAAACGCAGAGAAGAGCTAAGTGGTCGTCAGATTTTTCGTGAATGGTGTGTCAAATATTTCAACCTGGAAAAATCAATTAGGACTGAGGGATTTTTAATTGCTTTCTTCCCAGATGTAATCTCGAAGTTGTTTTTTTATTGAATGAAAGTTCTAGAAAATATATTGTCAAACTCATTAATAATTCACCAAGTTAAAACAAAGGAAATCACAATCGTGAAGGAGGTTTGGATACCCGGTCTTAATTAGCACAGATTTTGACGATTTTACTTCTTCGTTTACTCCTTAATTTTTGTTTCGATTGAGAAGATATATCAAACACTTGAGAAAGTGTTTCATCGGCTATCCAAACACCTCGAATTTCGTAAAAAATACTCCGCTGCGCGTCGTATTTTCAACTCTCTTCTCGGTGTTTGATATCCCGATGAAACACTGTCTCTCATGTTTGATATATTACGTAAAATGTCTACACACGAGTGAGACCTGCTGTTGGTGAAACTAAATAACAGTAATAGAATCTAAATTTAAGTGAGGACGTTAAATTTACACTTTACAACTTTAAACCTAAAATTGGCTCTTCGAAGTAGCGTTGTGTATTTTTAATGAAATTTGCTTGTAACAAGCTCGTTAAATTCTGTGTACATAGATTTTGTTGGTGTTTCCTTTGAGCGAAAGATGCTAGCGAAAATAAGCTTGCGTGTAGCTAGATAATAAGTTGACGGATCGGCAAGGAAAGTTTTAAATACCAGCGGGACAGTGTAATTGCCTTAGTAACTGGGCCCTAAATTGAAATATTCAAATCATTGGTTGCTTTTCTAGTGATGGTTTGTTTTAATAGCCAGCTGTTTTATTCCTGAACTGATCAATACACCGGCTGGCTGCACTGGGCGCCCGCTCGTAATATATATATTACACTTGAGATCACAGACTTCTTTTGCTTGGAGGCTAATTCAGCCTGGCTCTCTTATGTCGAGGATTGAACAAGTTGTCCGGAGTGTAACCACTCACTTGTTTGCTCCCGTCAGGTACGACACGATAGTTTATCACCTTTTGGAACGTTTATCTAGGATTGTACTTGATATTCGTTTTAAAAATTCAGATATCTAAGATCGCTTCGGCCATTTTCAGATTTTGAACAATGTAGAGAACAATTTTTAAAGTTATCCAGTGGCGAGCATAGATTATAGACCTCAGATGATGCCATGTTATCATTGTTTTCTTTGCTGTGGCTATCGAGCATAGGTTAACTAGGTTTGTTTGCTTGAACGATGCGCTTTTTATACAAGATTTAAGTAAACATCGCAAAAGTGTCGCAGAATCGAGTTGGCAAGATTAGACGTCCAGCATCCAGGCAAAGAATGTCACATGCGGAAAATAACTCCTGCATTTAAAGAGTCGTAAAAAAAATCTGGCGCTATGGTTATTATTTTGTGTTTATGTGCTTCGCTCACTTTTATTTATTTTTTTACTATTCTAAACACCAGCAGCAACTATTAGCTCTTGGTTAAGCTACTCTAACAGAACAGACAACTGGCATTCAATCCCCAAAATATTATGATCTCGATAGTAGTCTAGCGACGATTGAGGCATTCTTTTACCCGTATGAATAATTAACGCTTTTTCGCGAATGGCGATATGTACATAAATTATTTTTTAAATGATATATTTATAAATTCTCGCCTTCGAATGCATTCAACAACTGAACTCGTTAAGAACCAGATAGACAATTCATGTGTCTAGCATGACGTGATCACTGGACTTGGTTCTTGTTATTATAACAAGGATGCATTTAACATGAGCTGTATCAGCAGCAAGTCAGTGGTCAACACGGCTTCACATCAGTCGCTTCGTCTGTATTGTGTAAGAATCTCGCTCATGAAATGACGAGTTTCTTTGATGTAGTGGGGCAAGTCAGAGCTAAGAGAAGGTGAGATCAAATTCAATAATAACCCCTTTAGCCTTAAATCGGTTACATTATATGCCTTTGTCGTATTTCTTGCCTTGATTTTATAGTCAGGGTTACACGCGCGCGGGAAGGCAACTTTCGCGCTTTATCAAAACGTCCGGCGGAAAAAAAAAATTCTGAATCCCCTTCGTATCAGCAAGAACGAGTTCAGTTGATTCGGAGGTTGTATCTTGACCAGCGAGCTCAGAACAGTCTTCTCCTTGCGAGAAACATTTTCTCTGTTGCTGTGTTGGAAGCTTATGCTCACGTGAGAGAATTTGCTAAGAACCACGCATTAACGCCGACGTTTGCGCCGATTAGTTCTTTATTCTTTACCCGTTTGAGCGGAATGTTGAAAATAGATCTCCAGAAGTTATACCGAGTCTTTCATCTCAAGGCGTCAGTGAGCTCAAATGCAGTGTTCATTTATTCATGCCAGAACAATTCAAGGAATAGAAACGAGTTTTTCCATTGCGGTCGGTACCTTTCAGTTCGTTATTGTCTTTGTCATTGTTTAGGCGATGCTCCAGTCTGTAGTTTTACTGTCTACCCGTTGCGAACCGTTTGAAAAATTTTACTGAATTCCTGGTTTAAAAAGGTTTGTTGGCGGCTTGGGTTTAACGTTTGCGTGAGCATAACTTGACAGTTTTGACATTATCTAATAGTCTGTTAGTGTTAACAAATTGCTACAGTAGTTTAGCTACACCGGTAAGTTCAGACAAACTGGATAATGGTAGAAAAGCCAGTATCGAGGAAACTAGGTTTCAGGCAAAGAACAAATTTGTATTTTCAGTGTTTTTTTGTAAAGTGTAATTTGCAAGGAAGTAATGTGATTTTAAACTACCACTGTTGATTTATGTATAAATGCGTGAATTAATCGCTGTTTGCCTTTTCCCAAACGTCTTATTGATTCAGACAATTTATACGCTTCAAAGTTTTCTAGCTCGTAGTTGTCTTAAGTGAAGAAAGACCATTCTGTAAAACCTATAGGACTGGTGTTTACTACTGAAATAGTGCCGTTTGTGCGTTAAGTGTTTAATGGAAGCAAAACTGAGAGTAGTATCCCAGCAACTGAAAAACAGATACAAAATGTCAGGTTTACTTAGCTCATAGTGCTGCCCTTTTAGCATGCAATATCGATTGATGTTATTTTAACCTGCGACAATATCTCTCGTGCTAACACCGAGGAAACTTATAAACTGAGGAAGAGATGACTTGAGTTTTGTTTAAAATGTCCCCGACCAAGAATGAGTGATGTCCCTCAGTTTTAAATTTATTACTTTCTCTGGAGCGGAGCCGAAGTGTCACCCAGTGCGGGGCACGAGTCAGTTATTAATTTTGTGTTTTAATTAGTTTAGACGGGTTTCCCCAGCTTCTGCAGGTGTACAATAAACTAGTTCCCAGTATATCTTGCCGCTCCGTGTGGCTTTAGGAAGCGAGAGGAAGAACCCTGGGGACGAATTTGGGTGAACGCGAGCTTGAGAGTTCTTTGGATTTGAAATGGACTATTTTGGTATTTTTTGGGGATCATCATTTTGGCGAGATTCTAGGATGTGAAAGAATACGCCATTTTCGAGTTACCTTGTGTCTCTTGTTTCGGAACGAGCCCTCGTGCGACACCTTTTATATGAAAATGGGTTGATTTGCATGAAAATGAACTTTTAAGGGGAAACATTTTCATATGATTGGTTTCGTACGAAGACTCGTTTTGGCACAGGCAAATCGGAAATGACTTATTGGGTGTTCAAATACAAGATATTTGCCTTGTGACAGGGTATTTTTGGTGTTTAAAAAAGTGCTTTGAGGGATTTATTTTCTTCAGGGATATTTTGAGTTTTGTTTGGTAATTATCTCCTTTTGGTCTTAAAGTGCCCTAAACCCCAAAATAAAACGCTAAAACTAATCTTTGCACCTGTTGGAAACGCATTGCAACCATTTTTTTCATTTTCCATCAAATCCTGCCGTTTTGTAGGCTTCAAAACATGCGAAAAACCAAGCAACTGTTTTTCACGACCGAGTCAGAAGGGGAGTGGATCTGTTACTGATTCGACATCACAAACTGATTTCCTTTGCATTACCTCTTTGTAAACATGCATGTAAAGTAGATTGTGACGTCGAATCAGGAGTAGACCCACTCCCCTTCTGACTCGGTCGTAATCAAAAGATGCTTGGTTTTTCGCATGTTTTGAAGCCTACAAAAAGGCAGGATTTGTTAGAAAATGGAAAAAAAATGGTTGCAAAGCGTTTTCGACAGGTGCAAAGATTAGTCTTAGCGAAAAATTATTTTGGGGTTAGGGGCACTTTAAGCGCCTCCCCACTCTTCAGTGAAGCCTACTGATCTCTGTTTCTCTCGCCAGTCCTTGGATGCCTCCGGGAATAAAACTTGGAAACGAGGGTCACCTGGGTGATTTTATCGACGGCCTGGGCCCGGCTCAGATCGTTGGACGTCAGGTCCTGGCCTCACCCTCCATGGGAGACATTCAAATAGCGCTGTATAACAGAAAAGGAATGTTAGAGGTGGAGGTGATACGAGCCAAGGGCTTGTTACCAAAACCTGGCTCAAAAATTCTACCAGGTAAGCTAAGAAGGGCTAATTGGTTTATTTAATCGAGTATATAGGATACGAGTGAGTGCACGTGGAAGTTGCGCGTAATCTTGCGGCGTCTTATATAACGTGCCTCTTCAAACTCGCGCTTAATGTCAGTTCTCCGACCACCAGGATTTTTATGGTGGTTTAAAGGGGTTAACATTATGGTCTATACTTTTAAAAGGTTTTTTTTTTTGCGGTAGATAGAGTCCGTGAAATGTAGTCAGCGTGACTGAGTGGTTTAGGGCGCCGGATTGTTTTAAGCGGTAGATAGAAGTTCCCGAAATGTAGGCAGATTGGCCGAGTAGTTAAGGGCCCTGTTTTTGTTATCAGATGGTCCTGGATTTGAGCTAACCATCTTGTTGCTAGCTGGTTCGTCGTAGGTAACTTGTCGAAACGTTACCTCCTGTTAGCTGGGGTTTTTGACTGGACTGCTTTACCGACTGCTATTTAGAATTGGATGCTAGTTAAAAATAGGTATGCAACAGAATCTACAATTGCTCTTCTCACACGTCTACCACAACAAAAAATTCGGGTATTCAGTAGTGGACTCTTGTAATGGCGGGATTTGAAGCCTCGTCTTGTTTTTTTTGTGACCGTAATGTGCCACAAGCTTAATTATTTTAAATGTGTTGTCTGTTTCTTAGCACCCTATGTAAAAGTGTATGTGATGGAAGGCAAGCGCTGCTTGGTTAAGAAGAAAACTCGAACGGCACGGAGAACATTAGAACCTTTATATCAACAACAATTAGAGTTCAAGGTAGAATTCACCGGCAAGACACTTCAGGTAAATAATGAATTTGCGTTTTTTGTTCGCGCTTTTTGTCCCGGGGAAACGCGATCAGGGCGCGGTACTTTAGATCCACTGGGGCTGGGTCCAAAGTTTTCATGATCAGCATTTGTTTCGGGTGATGGGAAAAACAGCATGCTTTCCACACGTTTCGTATTTGAAACAATGGGAATCAACCAACTGGTTGCCAGCGTGAAGCCTTAGGGACCTGAAAAGGATAAAAATTCCACGATTCGAGAGAGTTCTGGGTACGAGGGAGTAAGGTTGTACAGTGATACACTGATCGCAACCTGACAATGTTCCAAGAACGCCTTTTTGTTTTACTAACAGCTTTTTGTCTTTGTTTCAGGTGATTGTTTGGGGAGATTACGGACGTATGGACCGAAAGGTCTTCATGGGTGTTGTACAAATTTTGCTTGACGAGTTAGACCTTAGTAACCTAGTTATCGGTTGGTACAAACTGTTTTCTACTTCATCCATGTGTGACCCACCCCTCCCATCATCTTCCTCTCCTCTCGGTGGATCACCGAAAAAATCCCCTGCTCCCTCCCCACGGTCGTCGATGAATCAAGGCGTGGCTAGTCCAATGCGAGGGGCGTCACCTCTACCCACCATCATACCGCCACCAGGCCACATGCACAATATGGACGAGGAGGGGGACTACGTATGAGTTAGACAGTGCTCCGAATTCTGCCTGGAGGCTGCTTGAGAGGAATTCTGGGAATTCGACTTTAAAAAGTGACACAATGGCAAGCTCGCTTGGACGAGGAGAGCTTGGTTAAGAATATACGATAGAGAATGTTTTTGACTTCGAAAACGCTTCAGCTTTGGAAGAGACTGGATATTATCCATTCAAAACAGTGAAAGACTACGTTCTAGATTCTGCCGGACGACAGGACGCACTCGCCCCAGGCTGCCAGCTGCTCTATTATAATATGAACAACGAAATGACACGGACGAGGATTAGTTAATTAACGACTTTCTTAACTTGAAATTTAAGAGCAACAAAGAGAGAAGACATTGGGGGGGACTAAATCACGTGATAAGCGACACGAACGTAAAATGTTTATTCTGAGAAAACAACTCGATTCGTCACTGAGTCTTGTTCCAGTGGATTTGTTAATATTAAGTCAAATTTACTTTAGAATATAAAGAAAGAAGGCAGGCTCTTCTGGTCAGTTGCTACTTTTTAAGCTTAACGGAAACCATGAATTGTAGGCAATTGGCTTAGCTAAGTGACGTTGCTCAATGTATCAATGATAAACTCGCGGCTGCGTTGTTTGAAGCATAGATGATCTCGAGCTGTATTCAGGTGGCTATGATTCACAATCAGACTAAATGAATACTCTTGGAAACCAATTCTGCAAGAGTTAAGCTGGTAGAGGTCTTCAAGCAATCGGTGGGAAATCCATCCAAAATAGAAAAAAATCTGAAATTGCGCCCCCTTAACCCCTCCCCCTACCCCACCCTTGCAACTAGGAAAAAAGAAATTTATAATTTCAGTTATAAATAGAAAATTGGAACCATTTTATGTAA
>OZ026604.1:30089117-30156617 GCA_964020085.1 Micromussa lordhowensis | reverse complement strand
GTCTTTATGATACCACTTCCCTCCGTCTTCTTAAGATTATGATATGCCCCAGGTTGTAGAGAGAATTGACAAAAGATTAAACAGCTAAAGAGAGAGAGAGACTATCCCATATTGCGCTGGTTATTTGACAAATAATTCTCGTACGCATTCAGAATGCGAATTCCAGCTAGTTCTCAGAGCGCTAAAAATTAAAATAATGCCCTGATCATATTTTACGGATAACTCTCACGAAGTAAAGAAATTTCCTCTCTTTGCGTCGTCAGCTCTTGTCAGAGACTCAGTTTGTGGCTATTTACCGCCATTTTCAATAGGGTGCACAATAAGGATAAAAATACAGTCCAAGTCTGGAAACTTGATGAGACATTATCTTTCTTCACCCGATAAAAGCAAACTGTTGCTGATCAACTCTGCTGTTGTTAAGCAATTGAAAAGACTAACAACGTCTTATTTCGTTTTTGGATTTCATATCAAAGTTCCAAAGTATGGTCGCACCTTTCTCAAAACAGCGGAAACAGCCACAAATCACCCGAATTATACATCTAAACCTTTACAAGAAAAGCCAGCTGGCAGTAAAAAAGTAATGCGTTCATGTTCACCGCTTACCTTTTGTTACTGATTGAAAATGAGCAAAAACGACAAATTTATTTAAAAAATACATTTAAATAAAAAAACACTGTTCGTATAAAAATGGACTTACTCCGTGTTTTTAACTTCTTTAATGTTGGAATGACTAACGAAAACTTGTTAAAATGCTCAACTGATCGGATGATGTTTATTGCCTTTTATATAATAACCAAATCAATGCGCGCGCTCTGATTGGTCAATCAGCGATGGGTTATTGTGCCGGTAAACCCATGGGAAAATCGCGCGTCTTCTGAATTATTATATAAAAGCAATAGACCACAAGTTTCTATGGGTTTTAGGCTGATAAACCACTTGGGATGTTGGTAGAACACTCGAAGAATTCGTAAGCCACTCGCCTGCGGCTCGTGATTTACAAATTCTTCTCATGTTCTACCAACATCCCGCGTGGTTTATCAGCCTATAACCCATAGAAACTTGTGGTCTATTGCTTAATTGTTATAAAATTAGTTTAAAAAAAGAAATAGAAACTAAAATACTGAAACACTAAAGGAAGTTAAACAAGATGTAAAAAAGTTGTTGCTACTTACATAGAAACCTTAAATTTGCGAATACTCCTAATTATACGCGCTGTTGCAATAGGCCTGTCTTCTACGTTAAATTGTTTACAAAACTAACACAAAAAAACAGCGGTGAAAGAGCAGAAAATTGCTATAGTGTGCCACGCCATCCGCTCGCGCCCAGTCCCTCTCAGACGAGCTGCTTATTATCCTCACTGGAGGTCCTGGAGTACACAGCCCGAGCAGCATTTTGGGGAGTCTGGTGACGCTTGTATATCACAACCAAAGCCACGATCAAAGCCAACACGACCACGCCCAAGACACCAGCGACTGCAGCAATGACGGTCAGCGAACTCCCAGCCTTTTGTTCTAGAAAGTAAAAAAAGGCAGAATTAGCTCATGTCTCACAGGGCCAGAAATTCATTAGCTTAAAATGTATTGTCACCCTCTTTAAATAAAGTTGATTTGATTTGACTTTTAAAGCAAAAATAGCAAACGCTTTTTAACTTAAAGAAGCTACGTTAAGGTTTGAGTATCTTGAAAAGTTTAACTTTAATAGATTTTTCAAGTTTGTCGTTTGTAATCGGTGTCCATCTTTTCCATCCTTAACCATCCTTGTTCCTTTGTGGTTTAAAATTATTTCTTTGGTGTTTTTTTTTTATCTAAGTCCACTATTATTTTCAGGTACTCTTTCATTTAGGTGCAATCTTGTACACCGAGACTAAGCTCTTCTGACACGGCCACTCTGTATGGCAAAGCAATAAAATTTCCCCACCTTTGGGAAAGGAGTTCTTTTCGTCTGAAAACATTTCCTATCAGTACACCAAGCAAGTTGCCATGAAGTTTTAAACAATTTACACTTATCAAGCTAAACCGCACTTACACACGCATGAAATCACTCACTTAGAATAGACCATTTTTTCGATATATTAAAATTCTAACTTGGCTCCGAGGCTTGGGGGAATAAAACATAAGAAATCACAACGAGGTTGAGGGATGAATAATTAATTCCTTTTGTTTTATTCCCCTAAGCCTCGGAGCCATGTTAGAATTTTAATATATCGAAAATGGGCTATTCACGTAAAGGCGTTGTGAGCATTTACGCACGCGCAAACTTGGCATTCGCACACGACCGCGCTTGCTTAGTCTCGCACGGGGACTCCGGCTCACTATCTCTCACCTTCGTCTTGTGGTTCATCATAAGATCTTTTATACACTGGTCCAAGAGTGACAGTCTCCGATCCAACACTATCCAGTACCAAGCTACGTCTCCTCCTCTTGGAACCGTTGTCCTCTACGCATCCCTGAGAACAGCGGGAGGAGTTGTCTCCCTTGCGGCAAGCTTCCACTGCACAGTGGAGGTAGACCACAGAATTCGCACTTTCCCCCATGAACCGGAAGGCGTCTAAGGTGAACTGCTGCACAGCATTTTCTTCGTAGTCATACACCAATGTATCATCTTTACCACACCTGTGTAGATGAGAACATAAAAGGACAGATTTGAGAACAAAGCATTGAGCAACAACATAAGGTCGGCGTAATTTGCAACGGAGAACCGACGGCGACTGGAGAAAATTGATTTAGTCTCCACTTGAGCCATTTGAAATCAAATGGTTCGATAGACTCGCAACATGGCTACTATTCCCTCCTCCCCCTCCCTAGATGTCAAATGTCAAAAAATGTCAAATGTATGCTTATAGTGGTTATGCACTTAGCTACACTAAGCTAGTTCACAGACATGCCACTCAAACTGAAGGAAACAAATATTTCAAATGAAACATAACAGGCTTAAAAATCCCAACTGGCGGGAAGCAAACCAGTTGGCTATATACAGGCATGACCGAGGAGTTGTACTAGGGTCCACCAAGAAATAACTCCCGCTAAGTGGTAAGAGCGGGACTTGAACCCGTGACCTCCGGATTTCAAGTCCGGCGCCCTAACCACTCGGGATGCTTGCCCGTCGCAGGTTATCCAAAACCAGCTCCATTGTCGAACGCAGATTTCATGGCTCAACACCACAACTTGTCTTTCATTTCCCCATTTTTATTAGAGTTGTCATTGCAGTATAGTAGTCTACGATGAAAGTGATCCTGGAGGTGTGGTATGATAGAGTAACGGTGAGAGCGCTAGCCTCCCACTCATGTGGCGCGAGTTCGATTCCGACCTATTCCTTACCCTTCGTTGATGAAATCGAACGATTTGCTGTCATCTGGGTCTGAGCTGGGCGTGGCCCAACACTGTTCGGGAAACAACACCAACTTGGAGTCATTGGACAGGACCTTTACTTCCAGGTACATTTTTTCATTCAGGTCCTTTTGCACGGGGTAGGTGTCGTATGGAGTCTCGTATTCGGCCGTGGGGTACATATCCATCAGGAAGGTAAAGTTACCAAACTCAGCTGCAAAGTAAAAATAAAAAAGTCTTCCATTTATTGTTTTATCAAGACTGCTTGGAAGATAAAATCTCTCAGACAGAGGCTACCTCCTGTCATTTTGATTTTCTCAACAGTATGCCGTTGCTGTTTATGCTTTCTCTGTCTCTCCCTTACCCATGATAACTGAGCCAGCGTTCTGCAGCTTCCGGTTTTACCAACCGAAATCATGCGCACAGTAGTAGCGGCGAACCAGTACGCAATAAACAAAACTACCGTCGGAACCACTAGATATGGCTAATACATTATCCACTAGTATTTAATTGCTGACGTCTGTTTCAGGGAGCACGCGTGCTTGTATCTACCTTTGTGTGACTGAAAAAACTCAGCCCAATGCAATCTAGCCGATCTTTGAACGCTCCAAATAAACGTTACTTTCCGCTGTCTTTGCTATGGTCATTTTACTTCCTCGGCCAGGGAGGGGAGGGAGGGAAATTGACGGGGTCCAAGAAGGCTAAATAAATTCTAACTGCACAAAACGCGCCTGCAGGAAATCGTAACAGTTGTATTCCTCAAAAAAACTGTCCAGTCCAACATGACGAATGCAACTATCATGATTCCATGCAGGCGTATCTCTTAGAGGGAATCGAGAATTGGGCCCAGACTCTGCTCCTTACCTGTTCTGGTGTAGATGACTTTTTCCCGCGGAGAAAAGCTAGCGACCGACAAAATGGCTGACCGAGGATAGGTGCACTTGAATGGAAACTCCGCCTGGAACTCCCTGGAGATCAGGATACTGCCTTGACTAGCTCGAGTCTCAGCTATTATGCTGTTAGCATAAGTGATGGTATCCTCTGAAGTGGTATGGTTGGTCATACAACCATCGAGCGGCGCCTCCATCCACAAGTGGGTGGCATTGAAGTCTCCAAGGTCACCTAATTTGCAGTTGGCGTCTTTCAGAGTGATTTTATCCATGTCCAGATTAGGATGCTTAGTGTGCTCCAGGTAGACCATCATTTTCTCATAGGTGCACACCACAGATAAGGCTGTCAAGAAATAACAAGTGAATGTAATATAATACTAAACGACGGACATCCCAGATCACAGGGTGCCTGCAGTGAATGGCGAAATGTAAGGATTTGTTTTTATCGAACTTGCCGATTCGTCGAACCATCAGTGAGTCAGTAAATTAGCGAGTGAGTGTGTCAGTCAGTTAATGAGTCCGTCCGTCTGTGGTCAGTCAGTCATTCAATCAATCAGACAGTCGTCGATCCGTCATTGAGTCAGTGATATAGTGAAACAGTCAGTCAGTCAGTCAGTCAGTCAGTTCTTTAGCCAGTCACTTAATCCGTCAGTGAGTTCGTTCGTCAGTCCTTCAGGCAGTCGATCGGTCAGTCAGTCAGCTTGCTCAATATGTCAACTAATCATTATGTCCAGATTTATTTCTATGACTCACAGTCAGGCGGAGGTGACGAGTCATTCCCAGCATTCTGGCCTGTAGAAAAAAAGTAAGATAAAACGAACGTCAGTCGGTAAATGTTAAAATTTTGGAATTCAGTTAAGGCGGGGGTACACGTGAAGGCTGTTTTGACGTCGCTTAACACGGCCTTTCTGCCAATATCTCGGTCACGTTTCAAGCGACACTAAATGTCTCTGCTCATTTCATTAACCACTGTTTGGCGGTGTTGTGTACATTTTTGGGCATTTTGGGAAAGAGATGTTTTCTCAACGGATAGGTTAAATTGAGGAAAATGTGAAGTGTTGAAGATTTGATGGATTTGGAAAATTGAAATTTCAAGTGAAGAATTAGTAGACGAATGCCAAACAGTCCCCTACGAACCTGGGGCTCTCTGCTGTGGGGTTCTGTCTGGTAGTGTTTCCAACCCATCTTAATCCTAACAATTTCCGTTTAATATTACTTCAAATGTCACTCCTATTCATGTTTACCGCCGCCTTAACAGTATTTCTGGATGATGGATTTCATATACAGTTCTGAAGTTTAATCGGCCATCAGTAATGAATAGAATCGCCTAATTGAATAAAATCTTGCATTCTGATTGGTTTACGAAGCGAGGTATTTAGCGTGGAATTGCGAGTTGAAAACGAGGCTAAGTGATATTGTTTCGCATCTACGTAACAACTGTCGTCAAATTGTAACACAACAACTGCAAAAACGTTTTTCTACAATTTTATTGAATTATGCGATTCAAGGAAAATTTATTACCTGACTCGTGAATTCCGTGTTAAATTGCACTTGAAAACCGAGATCGCACTCATCGCTTCGCGATTCGTGGGATATCGGCGGTTTTCGCGTGCAATTTAACGCGAAATTCCCTCGTCAGGTAATGAATTTTCCTATAGTATTACTGATGCCGAAGATGAACTAACTTATCGAACTAATTCATGCATAAGGAAGAAATCTTGGTCAGAATAAAATAAGACATAACCCCCCTCCCCCGAATCAACGATGAACTAGCGCTAAACCCAAAACGAGCCATTTTTCCATCATCAAAATAGGCGGAAGGGTGGTTTTAATTTTAAACTGTCCAAGATTGTAGGTTGCTTATTTGAGACAATGATGAAATTCTGCTGTTCACACACCAAAGCGAGCACTTACGAGTGTTTACACCCTCAATTATTTGCGAGCGACCGAGTGGAAAGATTGATTGTAGAGAGCTGGGTTCCCAAACGGCTGTGAAACTTCCTTTCGAGAAATTTCTGCCTTTTCGCTCTCGAGGAAAAAAATGATGAACAGAACTCAATACAATAGAGTATCAATTGCATCGTATCAATACGATAGAGATGAAGCTGTTTTTGGAGGGAAACGAATTGGACTTTGTTTGACTTCGCGTGTCTAAAATGTTCCAGAGAGTGTCCAGAGTACATTCGCGTGTGTTATGGATCACGCGAGGTTGATTTCAGTGATTAGTTGGTTGCGCTTCGTTTGTTTTCTTCCAAAGGTTGGTTTGCAAACGGATCTCTGGTAGGTAACCATTTAAATTCTGTCTCCAATTATCGAAGCGGGATTTACACATTTACTCAAGGCGATGCGAGATCTTAAGTTTTGTAAACTTGGGATCAAAGGTACTGCAAAATCCACTTAATAAACTTTGCAAAACAAAGAGTTCCAGCGGATAGTTTCAAGCAATTAGCTCTCGAAACCTTGTGAGAGCTGACAGTATATTCTTTTTCCAGTTTCGCGAAATTAAAAATTTGTTAAGTACTGCATTTGTGCGGAGTAGGTGGAGCTGTTCGGTTGCGTTAGAAATTTATTCAAACCTCTCTGGCTCAATTTCGCCTTCTAGTCTTTTCATTGACAAGAGTGGATCATTAATAAATCACAGGAAACGGTCTAGTAGACATAAGAACAATGAGCTGCGGTGCGCAGAAACAAATGCTACTTTGACAGGATTCGCAAACTAGCACAGCTGCAGGTGCAAAATTCCAGAGTTGGACGCCAGCAAAGTTCACAACTACTTAAAAATCTCTTACAGCAATATTCTGTTTTGGACTCGAGTGGTTTCTGGTTTCTTGATTTTCAATAGATTGGACTGAAGATTTAAGACTTGCTTTTTTAAGACTAATATAGTAAATTCAACAGCTTTGGGTGATTCGTTTAAGCGTAGAGGTTCAAGTGCACCACCTCTTGAAGAAACAGCTCTATAAAGCAACGATACTTGCTTGGCTAACAATTTCTCTATATTATTAGGGCGCCGTTTAACGGCATACAGATATTTGAAATGATAAAAGCAGGGAAGCTTTGTTTGCTCAATTTGCGAGACGTTAGTTCTTGCATGATAAACTATGTGCGCGGTATGTTGAATGCCAGGTGGTGGCTGAAGACAAAAGATCCACCCGTCTTCAAAGAAACATCAATGCCGGCCTGAATTAAATTCTTCAATATTCATAAGTCGGCGTTTTCAATTCACGCTTCCAGAATATGCTAATGTATATTATTCCGGATGTCTTGATCTTTTGTAAGCTTCAAATTTTCACACATTCAGGCGCCCGACCTCATATCTAATAATTTCCTTCGGCTCTCCCTTTGCACTGATATGACCGTCCTTCAGGCTCTTCAAACTCTTGGACAACTCAAAAACACAAAGGACCTCGTGGGGAGCCAAATTTATCACGGAATGAATTAAAATTTTTTAATTTTCGCTGTATTGGAAAACTTAAAAGAACTTTCATCGCTTTCTGTACATTAAATGTCCTGCAATCGTTTTAAGCTTGGTGTAAGAAATTTTCTTTACACCGAAGGATTGTATCAGTGAAAATGTTCGAGCTATAGATATTCAACGACCAGGTCAAAACAAAGCGAACTAGTACATGTAGTCGAAACTGTTTACCAAAACTTTTCAGCTATCTGATAAGAGCTTAATGATGAATATTTATTAGATTTTGTGGTTGAACGGACTTTGAGTTTCGCTTTGATGTTCGATTTTGTCTCAACCACACCCAGACCAATCAAAAACTAACAAAATTAGCTAAAACTAAACAAGATCAGTTCCACGGCAAAGTCAAAAAGTTCCTCGTATAGCTTGGCGAACGAACAACGAAAGCGTCAATGGTGGAAAACAAGTATTTGAGACAAAACAAACAACTTATAAGAAAGTATCGCATGTGTTTGCAGCGAGCTAGATTTATGCACATTGAAATCATTGTGCACCGGTGCGTAGCAAGCTTCTGCACAGCGCTTGGAAAATGGTTTGCAGTTACGCGTTCCTTCGCTTTCTCCGCTGAGTTCTGGATAATATTAATTATTTACGAGTAATAATCGAACTCATAAAGTATATTAGCCTTGGAAAATAAACAATTTGGGTATGTAAATACTAGAACGGCGACCAAAAGCTTGTCGTTGGCTACAGATCTTTTGCACAGAACAAAGACAGTGCATTATGCAAGAATTCACAATCGACCACATGGCTGTATTTCGCTAAGAACTCGGTAGTTTTATAGTTATGTATATTCGACAAGCCAAGCTGTTTGAAGAACTGAAATTGCGAATGACAAATCTAGAAGACACCGTCGTCGGAAGCGCCGGCGTAAGTCAGTTTGGCGTGACTGGCCGGTGGTTAATATAACGGCAAAGGCGACACTTAGCAAGAACGCAAGCGAAACTAGTGTTTTCCTTTGCGAGACCGAGATATGTTGACTTATTAATGGCGAGGTCAAGACTCCAAAGTATTTTATCTGCGCGCCTCTAAGAGTAAAGGCATTCGAATTCATACCATGCGTAATTTATACAACAAACAAACAAATGGAGACTCCGAAACAGCATCGTGGAAAAATCGAGACTGCAAGACACACATAACCTCTAAGAACCACAAGACTGCGAAACACTTGAAATTCGAGAAAAATTTCGCCAGACATCTGGTTTTTGAAGGATCATTCGCTACCCGTTACATACTGCAAGGCGCAAGATCAATTACTTGCACTAAAAGACGCGTTTGGATCTCTCATTTAGCAAAGAATCAGCGATTTCCTACCACAATGTTCAAAGGCAACAACGGAGAGCGACTGAAGATCAAATATCTGAATTAATCAAAGTTTATAAGGACATCTAACTCTGTGAAAATACCAGACGTACCATTAGTGAAGCCCAGAAGAAGTAAAAGACCAAAAGCGTACAGGATCATCTTGAATTGGCAGTAATCGCTTGCAGTGCGAATCCCTAGCCTTCTTGAAGAAATTGATCAAAAGACGCGAAAATCTCAGACAAGCCTCGCACAGTGACCGCCGACTTCCAAGTGACAGGTCAACGCGATCGAGTAACGATATTCTTTATAAGGCTGGAATTTCATTAGTATTCACAAGTACGGGAGAGCCAATGGTATTTGCGCTTCGCACTAATTATCACCATCTGTTTTGTTTCAGTGCGTTTGTATAAGGCGGCTCCGTGTGTCATTGAAATCGATTGCTAAGTGAAAGTAATGAATGAACATTGAACTAATATTAGTGAGCTTAGACGGTACTGCAATCGTGCAATCGTTCGTGGCATCGTAGTGAATACCACTGAGTAATACAGTATTCACAGACGAATGAAACGGAAAGATTATCAAGAAGTTGAATCAACGCGCCACTGTCTTGAATACATTACAATTGCGTGGTCGCGTTGGAAAATCAATCTGTCTCATTTGTGTTTGGAAAACTAACAAGCATTTCTGCGAAAAAACTTCTACATAAAACAATTTGAAAATATCATTTGTTTGATTATGAATTCCTCGATGAATTGCACTCCCTGTCGAAGTCAGAGTAAGAACGTTGAAAAAATATGAAAAAATTATTGTCCGCGTGCTATATTTTCTAACTTAATTATAAGTCATTCACATTTAAACAAACAATGATCTACTGTTCTCGTTGGTCTGTAGAGTGCATAACAGGCATATTTGCAACTGAACGAGGCTCTTAAATGCTTTATAACACTTAAATCGATTGTGAAACATAGAAAGTCTTGTGTAAATTTCAAAATGTTTAGTAAATGTTCGTCGAAAGTTCCCGTGAGAGTATATAGCTACTAATGGAATGAATTCTTTGTTGATTGTCAGACAGCACATCACACAAGATGAATATTAAGTAGCTGTAGGCCCCAGGCAAAAAAATCATCTAAACCGGGCTTAAATTATAAGGTTACAAAAGACTATCTCAGCTTATTTCTAAATTCATTTCCGACCCTGCGCGACTTTCTGCACCACATTAATTCTGTCAGTAACTGTTTATGGAACGGAAAAGAATTCAATAAATAAAAATCCCAACCCTTTTGTAAGTTAAGCGATTAAACAAGAGTCATTTTGCAACTGCAGGGATTTAATTTGTTAATTTTAGTCATTAGAATCCCAGCAGGACAACGTTACACTTGATAAGGCTGAGCCATCAGGCTTCTCTCGAATAATTCATCAAAACTTGATTTCTCACTATATTTCAATACATTTGCCAGGCAAACTGGTATTGAGAAGTGAGAAGGTCATCTTCCAGGGAATATTGTCACTCTCGGAGGTAATATGCTGTCAATTCTATCAGTAACATCTGTATTAAAACAAATGTAACTGAAGCTATCTGTCAGATAACTTGTCATCGGGTCCTAAAACTTTCTAAAGTAAAGACTCTTTCATTCATTCATGCATTCATTCATCATGAATGAATGAATAGCGTTTATATTTTTCCAGCAATTTCCAATATCGCGATTATTCAACATTTCTGTTTCTTTGTGAGCTTTGTGTTAAATCCCTTACTATAAAGGTGGACAAAACTTCAAAACCCGATGTGTTTCAACGCAATAGCTCTTGCAAGGCAAATGTTATAACTCCTGTTCCCAACTTAAATTGTATTAGTGGATAACTAATTGTAACGCCGTTTTAAATAGATTTGAGCCTATAGCAAGTCTCTGTATATATATATTTTTTTCGTCAATGCTACACTGAAAACAAAACACAATCTGTTACTGATGTCTATATCATTTATCTGCATTCAGTATGCCAAGCTTCCACAAATAATTTGAAACCTTTAGAGTTTATGAGTTGGCAAAGTAACAATATGTTAATCAGATCACGAACTCAGCTTAATTTTGCAAATAATGCTATAATCCTGTTTTCAAAGGCACGGGAATAATGTACCGGATTAATCGCATTGTTAGGACAAAAAAGGTCGTGAAACCTCCATGAGTTTTTGTTTAACTGATTTTTGTGCTGGGCTTAAACGGATTGCCATCTGCGCGGGCCGAGGAGAGAACTAAAAACCCGGACTAAAAAGAGATGAAAGGAGCTGTGTATATGAAATATAACTCCATCCCGGCGCCATAGGTATTCCTCACTCCAGGTCGAGTTTATTCTTCGTCTCCAGCAAAGTACAGTATATCGCACACAGTTAGGAATTGAAAAAAAAAAACTGAAAGTTAATGCAAAAAAATTGTTGTTAATTTACGAGACTTATGAGGGTGGAATGGAAGAGGAACGAGTAGAAGGGCCATATATGTGCCACCCACTCGTACAACTGATGCAAGCTTGTAATTAGTCAAACAGGAAAATTAGCCTCTAAAGTCGTGTAAATACACTTGTCATGTCCACGAACGAAGCCGGACGCAGACAGACGCACATAAACTTTATTTAATCGTGAAGCCTAAACATTTCCGGCCAATGATTTATTAACGGAAAAATGTTTATTGCCATTTGCTTTAATCTGCAACACAAAAGCTCATGTAATTTTGATATAGTAGTGACAGAAAGCTTTGAGAGTCTTGACTTTTAGTCGCTAGCTTTTCTTATTTCCATGGAGCGCTTGTTTACTTAACATGCGCGGATATAAGGCAAGCGAATAGTTTCTCATTTTACACCTAACCAGATGCTTTCTGAATCAAAAAGACTTAGCAAGCCTTCTTCATGAAAGCAGCCTTAACTGCAAAACAAGCTGGTTCTGTGTCTATTTTTGGGCGAACGCGCATATGGGACGTAAGTTTGTTGTGTCTTTGGCGCTGTGGGGTTTCTCCATTTTAGCCGCTCTATTGTCTTATTAGGTACTTGCTTACTGTTTCCCGCCCAGAACCATGCTGAGTTTTATAGGCTTTGGGTTGTTCTTAGTTTTGCTAAAGATAATTAATCAGACTAGCTCGGTCTGATTATACTTACACTGAGGCACACCGGTACTCGCCGAGATTCTCACGAGCATCGCGCACATATCAACGACCGATAGTACGCATGCTCGTGGTGGAGTTGTTTGTGAATGATAAAAGACTCAAACGGTGAGGAACTGAAAGTACAAAACAACTCTCAAAACCCGATGAATACTTGTAACATACCTGTCACCGTAGAGCGGAACAAACATCTTGCAGCAACAAGTTGCTGCAAACTAAGCAAGAAGTCCCGGCTGAGCGGTTGTCTTCTAAGATAATTTTGTTCATTGCACTTAAACCGCGGCAAGCTTTCCCGCGCGCGACCCAATTCTGGCCGAATTTACACCAGAGACCAGAGAACGTTATCCGTTCGATGGCATTCGTCCATAGTTCGTTGATTGCCTAGGAACTATAGAATTCTAATGAGAAGGTTATATATAACAAAGGCAAACAAAATAAAAAGTGGATTGTCGGAAATAAAAAATGCTGAATGTAAGTGAATGGTGAACTTGAGAATGACGCACCCGTGGCTGAAATATAATTGCTTCAATGACTGCTGTCATCAGTTTGTAGAGTAAGTTGTACAATATGGAAAATTCTCACGCTCCCTAGCTACAGAGCGTGAGAATAAAAGCCATAACTAGTGATAACTGCTGTAACTTGTTGATAGATCAGTCTATTGACGGATCGAATAGCTTCTAAATGTTGACGAAAAAAATCAGTGAGCGTAATAACTAGCCCAGTGTGAGTATCAGTGATAGCATATCTCATCAATTAAATAGGTAATTCCAATTAACTCGATTTGAACTTTGATCCATTATCAGTCCACAATCATTTATTTAAAAATTTGTAAAAAGTTGAATCTTGACTGCTGAGCCCAATCTGACAATGAAAACTAAGGGTCAAACTTTTGAACTATAAACTTTGGTAGGTTTTTTTTGCTGTTCATACGTACCGTTGCCATGGTAACTTGAGTGTTAAGAAATTCCTTATAACTTGTTCGCCAATGCCATTTATATTGCATCTTTTTGTAAATTTTCTTTTTACGATAAGACATAGTAACTATGGATAAGGCAAGTGAAGAAAGGCAAGATTCCATTTTATAAGCTGCGATTATACCTGGAATAATATTTTGCCATTTGCTTTTTGAGCCCAGAAATAAATTGCCTTTTTAAACATTTTTTACAAGCAAAACCTCTTGTAACTTGCATAACTAAGCTTCAAACAAAACACATTCAACTTACAGATTGATAACTACAATAGTAGAAACATAATATATTTTATTTCGCCAGTCTTTTTATTATTAGCCTGTTATTACTTTAGTGTTATTATTTCTATTTTTAATTACTGTTATTATTATTAATAATAATCGTTATTATTGTATAATTGTGAATATTATTAGTAGCATTTTAGTAGATCATATATCAATTTTTTTTATAAACAAGTCATTCATTTTTTTTTCTATTATTGTTATTCTTATAAGTTATTATTGTTATTATTATTATTATTATTATTAAGTAAAATAAGCATCTCAGCAAGAAGTGGTCAGTGCTAGCGGTCTTTCAACTCCCATGTCTTTAAGAAGTTGTGTACTTTACAGTGTGCAGTTCCAAGAGGGGCTGTTTTCTCATTTGAAGGGCGGATCTTTATTGTTTTTCTGTTTTATTACTAGTATCATCAGGAGCCCATGAATGAGCTCCTGGTATCACTATCATTATCATCATCATCATCATCATCGTCGTCGTCATCGTCATCGTCATCGTCATCATCACTCTTACTATCATTATCATTATCATTATCATTATCATTATCATTATCATTATCATTATCATTATCATTATCATTATCATTATCATTATCATTATCATTATCACTATCATTACCATTACCATTACCATTATCATTATTACAATGTAAAATAAACATCTCAGCAAGTCGTGCTGGCGGTCTCGAGACGTCTCCCGTGTCTTTAGGGATCGAGTACCTATTATTATTATTTTCATTATTATTATTGCTATTATTATTATTATTATTATTATTATTATTATTATTATTATTAGAGCGGTTTTCATTTGAGTGTCGAAAGTAACTGGTTACAGAGATGGCTTAAAAAACTCGGGCCGTTTTTTTTCATCCAATCAGTAAAAGCAAAATCAATCGTAACTCACTCGCGCGTGGCTCGCGTTTTCCCGCGCTTTGCGTCAGCTACATGTGATTACTTCGAGTTTTGATTGGTTCACTGTCTTGTTTATGTCTTTTGTGATTGGCTAGAGCGATTACTTTGGTTTTGGTTTCACGACACTCAGTTATTATTATTATTATTATTATTATTATTATTATTATTATTGGTTTCTTCTGCAACAAATGTTGCACTGATTTGGGAAATCATTATTAGCGCTAACATATTAGAGACAAAAAGAGACAATACACACAAAAACTCTCATTCCTCAAGCTGAAGGCTCATAACGCTAGCAAAACCAAATCTACATTCTTGGACAGAATAAAAAGGAACAATTCACCTCCTTGCCCCCAAGCGTGAAGGGGCAAAAACGCGCCATTTTGACATGGGGGAAGGAGTGGTCCAAATGTTCCATATATTTTATCCAAGATAGAGATCATTTAGCTTTCGTTGATCAGTCGTACAACTCAGGCGGAACATTCGGCACAAGTGACCTTTTTTTTTCGCTATTTTCATTGTTAGTTTCGACAAGTTTAGCATCAGAACATGGTAACTGATCCATTCATCCTCAGAAATCGGACACATTTCGAGAAGGTCGCTCCTGGGGTTCTTTCGAGTCTGCTAGCAAATGTCAGAACTTAATGAGCGAATTCTTTTCTTTCCGTTATCTGATAATCTGTTTGCTTTATTGAGGCATCGGTATTCGAGGAGAATGAAATTTCATATGTGTGTCTAGTCAGTCTGGACAGAAGATGACCTCAGATAACCTTTTGGGTAATAGAGAAATACACAACGGAAAAAAACGCTACAAACACACCCAATTCGAACTAATTGTAACAAGGCTAAAACTGTTTAAAAGACTACATTTTTAGCCTAATTGTAAAAATAAGTTTTCATATTATGAACAACATCTAATTGTGACGGTTATGCCTGCAGTGTATGCACTAGCTAGTACATAGACGGGATCAATGAACATTCATGTTGTGGCTAGCTGATCTAATGATTGCATTCTTTAGAAACAAATGGATGATCTAGTGCAATCGAAATGTATTCTACAATTTCCTTTGTTTGATGGAGGGTAAAGCTGCTTCTGGAAAGATTTATTGAGTGATAGCAGCTCGCACTTCGTGAAATAATGGTTTGTTAAATGGTCTTAAATCGCGGCAAATTGATTATAATTTGCATTGACACACAGCTAACAAGACCTGTTTCTATTCAAATATAACCCGTGAAAGTTGACCGCAAATTTACAATCAAGGATGACGGGCTGCGGTGGTGAGAGGTACTAGAATATCGATGCACGTACTGACAATCAAAATGAACATTCGCGACCCGCAGATGACTTCTGGGGTTTCTAAACAAACGTAATTAAAAACTTTACTGGAATCTTCTCGTCACGAAACCGCGTGACAATGTCCTCGGGTCAGCGGGTGTTCATTAAGTCACCGTGGCGTACATGACTCGTGACTCGGGTTGTGCTGATCGACTGAAAAAAAGATTGTCCTATTTACTCCTTTTTAAAAAATTCCTTGGTGGCTTAAACTGTATTTATGGGAAAAAATGGTGCTATCTTAACCTAGAGTACAGTTACAGATCTGTCCTTTAAACCAACTGTTTTTAAGAAGAGTGCAACGGTCGAAGTGACATTGCTGCGTCGATCGAGCAGTTCAGGTTTTGGCGATACTGAAATCGCCTCGGGCGGCGACAACATCAGCAGTAAACATGGACTCGAAGACGCCGATCTTCTTGAGGAGCTGTTTTGCCTGTTTTTTCTTGGCACTCCTGGCCACAGTAACTGCCCAAAACAGTAAGTAGCGACAATAAAACGAATTCTTATGTAGCGTATGTTTAGCGATGTAAACAAATCAGTCGCGTAAATCTGTAGTCTCGCTTTGAAAATCGAACGCGCCTGGATCACGACTCAGAACTTTAAAAACTTTGAATTCGCTCACGCTATCATCATGAGTGTATTTTGATTCAGTTGCTCTTATTAAACGACGCGGTTTTCCTTTTCCCGTCGTGCACACGTCCGTAATATTCAGGAAAATTTCGGGTTTGATTCACAGCCAAGTCCACCGAATGATGTTTGGCAGCTGTCGCTTCGCCGCTGTGGTGCGCTGTCTGGCAATGAATGAAATCCGCGGCTTCTTACATTGAACAGTCGTTTAATTTTCGCGCGAAACTGATCTGCCAGGAACTTTAATAACAAATAACAACTTTCTTAGGAAATAATGTTTAATTTAGGTTCTATTCACATTCTTGTCAGGCACATGGTTGTAAATTTCTTCTGAATTCTAAAAGTTCTAATGTGTTTGCACATCATTCTCTTTCTTTGACACATTTTCAAGTTCAAAGGAGCGAACTGGTAAAAAATAGACATAATTTAAACATTGAAGTAGCTTTGCATGAATAGAAGTTTGTTTGCCACGCTGTATTTGAGAATTCTTCACACATGAACGTTCGCCTGCCAGAGTAATTTTGAACTGAGTAATTTTGAACTGAGTAGAATTGTTATATTATCGCTGCCGCTACTCAGTTTATATTATCCTGCGGTTTTCAAATGAATTCGCTGTACGTTTTACAATATTCAAGCATTTTGTGTCAAGCTGTTGTTGACTTCTAGAAGCTTTCATTGTTTAATAGTACATGTAACAGTGGAAGCGTTTTACCGAAAATCGAATATTAATAAAAGATTAATATGGAAGCTGTTTGTTATGTAAATATACAACTGGACGGTTTTCAGCTTTGCAAGTAGTTTTGTTGATGTAGAAAAGAGTGAAAATGAATAAAAGTTGACGAGTTTTGCGAACGTTAATAGCTTTTGGCAAGAACATAGATGTTCATGTCCAAAAAAAGCCAATCACTGGCATTTCTAATCAGTGATGTAATATTCATCATAGCGGGGGCTAAAATAATGTTCTGAACTAATGTCAGCTTTTTCATTGCATTGTGTCTAACAATTCTGTCATCACTAAATTAAAATAAAGCTTCTCTTTAATGCATGGCAGCAAATTTTTGTCGGAGGAACAATTTTCAGTCTTTAAATGGATACAGGCAGATAAACTGGAGCTCAAAGAAGTGTCTCGCACGCCCAGAGATGTCATGTCTTCGTTCATGCATGGAGCAAATTGTTCCCAAAAATCTGATTATGATTAATCTTTTGTGCATCGCCAGCGACGCACCTCAAAACCCACGCGCCGCTGGAATGATTCGTGGTAAACCGTGCCTGAAATGATTTTCCTTCCAAATCGAACTTTTTCTACCATGTTACACGTTTAAATGATCAGAAATTGTGAAAGATTGCAAATAGACAACCTGGAACATTCGCGTGTTTTTTTTTAATTCAGTTGGCAAATTATACTTTTTAATTTCCCTGTCTGAAAATGAACTGCTGTAAAGGTGGACGAACTGAAGGTGTTGGAAACACCGCAGCCAGTAATTGATGTAGCTTATACATGTAGTGTTATAAACGTCAGCCCATTTGAGCCTCATTCATCGATATAGGTTTAATATATCCGCAACTAGACTTAAGCCTTCTTGCAGACCACCATTTCCTTTCTGATCCTTTATCCTTTCCGGATAAAGTGAAAGATAATACAGTAGTAGACACTACCACTAACCTTTGCTCCTAGCCAGTTCGATTTGAAAACTACTGATTCCACTCAATTTTCGGTCTTAATTTATTATTTATTTTTTGTGGCAAGCACTCAGTATTCGTGGGTTAGACAGTTGAAATGTTCAATATTTATTTATTTTTAATTTAAGGCAGTTATTGCGCATGAATCCCCGATATCAACGGTTACAGCGACACGATGAAAAAAATTGAACACATCCTTTTTTTTTCTTAAAAAAAGATCGGATTAAACGAAGACGATGGAGGGCCGTGGGCGATGGACGTGGACGTGGACGATGGAGGGCCGCAGCTTTCATCGTTTATTAAACACGTGCCATCAAAAAAACATGGTCTACTCATCGAACGCTCAGCAGAAGTTGTTGACGGGCATGGAATTTTTCGGACAGGCTTAGAATCGATAAAAACGAAAGTTGATGAGATCTTAAGAGCCCATCAGTGATAGGTTACATCTAGCTCTCAAACTGCCGTACCGAGCAATTAGGCTCGATTGTAGCACGGCAGAAAAAAGACTCTGAATCAGACGTCGTGCCAGAATCGCCAAATTCAGGATGTACTGAAGCCACATAACAGTTTTCTTCGTAACTCTCCGCGAGAACGCAATCCATGCCAATTTTGCTTTGGCGCGGCAGAAGCACGACGTTTGAATCGCTGCCGCGCAAGAATCGTGTAGCACGGCAGAGCTTGTCGAACTTGATTCAAAAGTTTGATTAAGACGTGCTTCTGCTGCGCTTTTGTCAAACTTAATTCTTGAATTAAGTTCGGCGCGGCAGAATCATGACGCCGGAGCTGGGCCTTTCTCTGGTTTTCCCCGGCTTTACATGACCGTAGCAGAGTTGATTCTCAACAGTGTACATTTCCGTTGTTTGAACTCAGCGGTACTTATAATCTATATCGACACCCAGATCGATATTGTCTTTTATTTCGTTCACGCTGTGATGTGCATGTGAACAACTAAATTTGGTTTTTCCCATAGAACTTTCGATTAAAGGTCGTTAAAGACACACTCAAGTTGATTACAAAGTTAATACGCAAGCGTAACTATTCACTCATTGGTAAATGTAATTGTCTCTCGGAGTTCAAAACGCGTTGTGTACCCGGCGTATTGTTACTGTAGTTAGTTTCATTATTACACCACAGGCTCAAACGAATTCCCGCCGAAACTGCCTTCTGTGAACGTCTCAGATCTACAGTTCACGAAATCTTCCAGTTTCAAGTGAGGCAGCACTGAAATTGATGAATCCGGAAACATTTACGAATCCGGAAAAATCTCCTCTAGTGTAAACCTAGTCTGAAAAGTGAAGCTTTATACGTTGAATATGCATAGAGAATTTAATAGTTTTTATTCGCCTATTACATGTGGTAGTTTGTTTGGCTTCTCACTCCTACTTCTGTAACATTTTCTTTCGAAAGACTCGCACAATTTTGCTTCATCAAAGTATTGAAAATTTTTAGCCAACAAGAAGGCGAAGTTGTTGAAGGTATTGGTCAGCATTGTTGTGAAATTGATGTTAGCACGAAGAAAGTAAATATACAATTAGCGCGAGTTTTATGCGCGCGCTCGCACTATATTAAGCGAAGCCGTTTTACAGAATGAGTGAATAAATGAATGAATGATACCTTTATTTGAACACGGTTAAAAAACATCAGTCTACACAGAAAATTAATTAAAAACTCTCAAAAACTGTTTTACATGTTTGCCGTGTGGGAGTACTGATTAGAAAACCATTTGTTATAACTTCTCTTAAAGAAAGCTAGGGAATTAGATGTACGTATTTCCTCAGGAAGATTGTTCCATAGAATAGAGCCACTGTAATTTAGCAGCAATTTAGTGTCGTAAAACCAAAACAAATGTAATCACTCTAGGACCTCTAGCCATTCACAGGGGACACAGACAATGAACCAATCAAAACTCCAAGTAAATACACGTGGCTGACGCAGAGCGCGGGAAAACGCGTGCGAATGAGTCACGATTAGTTTTGGTCTTACTTCTGATTGGATGAAAAAGTGGCGCGACTTTTTTTAAGCCAATCCTGTTGCGTAGTGCAGAAGTGCAAAACTGATTACTTCTCGACACTCAAATGAACATTACTGTAGTTCTTGGAATACTCTACAGTGGAACCTCGTCTTATGGCCACCCCGTTAGTACGGCCACCCCGTCAATACGGCCAGATTTTTGCGGCCCGTTGGTGACCTCCACTGTATTAGGTTTACGCTACGTACACTGTTATTCACAAAGTGATTTTGATTTTTCGTTTAGGAAATGATGACTACGCAGGTATACATGTTCTCTGTACTGAAAATTACATGCAGTTAACCCTCGAAAAACAACACTATGGAAAGATCGACCCAGCCTCCCTCCACCTCACAGATCCCAGCTGTGGTCCTACGTTTTACAACGACACGATCATGATCATAAGAGCGCCTCTGGGTAGCTGTGGTACAAGGGCTGGTCGCCAAGGCATTTTACTGGGATTTCGCAATGAGGTGTACGGGGATTTGATTGGTAGAGGAGCAATATCGCGGGAACCTGCGTACCAGTTTCGTCTTCATTGTCTGTACTATACGACAGCGAAAGTGATGCTACATTCGTTTAAACCGGAAAAGGCGATAGTCGTCAATCCACCACCAGGTACGTCCCGGTAGAGTAACTCAAGAAGTCACAAATAAGCAGAACAATTCAGATCTAGTAAGAACACAGCAAACAGAAACGCTGAGCACACAAGTAATATATCAAACACGAAAGAACATGTTTAACCACATTCCCAAACACCGAATTGAAAATACGACGCGCAGCGGAGTGTTTTTGATTACCTTGGTGGTGTTTAGCAATGTGGTCAATCGAAATTAAAACTAAGGAGAAAACGGAGAAATAAAGTCGTAAAAATCTGTGCTAGTTAAGATCAGATATCCAAACACCGCCAGGGTCATGATTTCCTTTGTTTAAGCTTGATGAATTATTAATAAGTTTGAGAAGATCGCGTGAAATGCGAGCTACAAAGATTCTCCTCTGAGCGAAGAGGAACTGATAATTTTGAAATTTTCGAAAAGCTACGTTGTCAAAATGTTTTCCGTCCACACTAAAACGCAAAACCGGCGTTTTCAAATTCCTCCGGTTTGAAGAGCGTTTTCGAAAAGCTCCGTTTTCGTGTCGGATTAGTGTGGACGGTAGGCCTAACCGTAGAAATAAAAAGAGCGTTTTCAAATTTCTCCGTGGCAGTTTAGACGGGGCCTGAAGTGACCATACATGAAGTTAGCAATTTTAATTTCTCTAAAGTTTTATTTCCTCAAAGGTATTCTTGGCAGTGGTCTTTGTCAGCGCATTTAGCAAGCGTCTTTTCAATTATGGTGTTAATAATACACATGAAAAAATCACTCGATTCTGATTGGCTGAGAGCAGTGCAGTTCAAGTGTAACACCAGTGCAAAAAGTGTAACACCAATGCAAATTACACATCGTAATTCTGGATAATGATTGGCAGAAAGATAATGAGAAATTTTGTAGGCCAATGACATCATGTAAAGCAGTGACAAAAATATTGTACGGAAACTCTGAAAAAAGTTTTCTCGAATGCGAAAAAAATGGCTTCAAGAAACATCTTCCGGCCATTTTTTCTGCGCGAATTTTTTCATTTTTTCATTTTTCAGCTTTTTGAAAAACTCACAAGTGCAAATTAATTCCAAATTGAACTCGAAACCGTATGATTACCAATACTAATTCTATATCTGTCTCTTTGCCGCCAGCATTTGGAAACTTTACATTTGAGACTAACATGTTCCAGACGGATAAGTACATCAGTAAATTCACCAAGTTTCCTGTCAAGGTCCATGTGGGGGAGAGTGTTTACTTGCAAGTTCGACTGAAGTCAAACGCAACAGGTTTGTCGATGATGCTCGAAAACTGCTGGGCGACACCAAGTCCAAAAGCTAATGACTCGAAGTCTTACACTTTGATAAAGGATGGGTAGGTACATGGTTTTACTTTCCTTAATACTGATGGGCGTAGAGAGCAACAGACTTATTTGGCCCGAAAGGGAACCTGGGGGATGCTCTTCGCCTAGCTTGGGGTGTCAATCATGGATTTTTGTCTCCCCCAGGGTGTTCCCTTGTGGTGTTAGTCTTCAAGATATCTTTTAGGGTAGTTTTTCGAAGAAATAATAAAAAAAAACGCTGTCATGTCCATTTTAAAGTGGTATCTTTTAGGGGTCAAATTAGCAGGCTGGGCTACGTCCAGATTGGTATCCTTAGGGTTTAATTCAAATTTTTTGACGAGCATCTCTGACATTTTCACATGGAAAGCGTCCCTAGAGCCAAAATGACCAATGGTTGTGCGCGTGAACACCCACTTTTCTTTGCACCTACTTTGCCTGTCACGGGAAACGGCTGCAAATAACTTTTTCACCTGTTCCCTTCCCCGGGCGAACACTCCTCCAGAAGGCTATTGTCTGATCCTGAGTAACGTTTCAAATTCAAGATCCTGATGCGCAAATCGTGACGTAGCTCCTTAAGCAATCCAACCGATGTATTTATTTACCTCGCCTGTGTCGCGCTGTTTTTCTTAGCTGCCCGGTAGATCCATACCTGAACTACAAGGTTTCGGATAGCAGTTATCAGCGGTTTAGTTTTGACGCCTTCAAAATGGATGACGCGGAGGTGATGTACCTTCATTGTGAGGTTCTTGTCTGTGCAAGCAATGAGAATAATTCTACTCGTTGTGCTGAAGGCTGTGTAGAAGACAATCCGGGTGAAAGCAGGCGGAGGAGGAGAGATGAGACAAACCAGGAAAAGAAAGAAGTTACTTCCTTAGGCCCGGTGAAGGTTTTACTTGACAGGCTTCTTGTTCAACGACCAGACGAAGGTGAGAGCAACCTCTTAGGCAACCACAACAGGAGTATTTTGTTTTGAGGCATTCTTAACCCCAAGCTTCGTTTGATTGACAACGCAAAAAAAAATAAAGATCTTTCGCAGCCCTGGTCTGGGGCATTGCGTTGTGTTCTTGGGTAAGACACTTTACTCTCACAGTGACTCTCTCCACCCAGGAGTATGAATGGGTACCGGCCGACTTAATGCTGGTGGTAACCCTACGATGGACTAGCACCCCATCCAGGGGGAGTAGAAATACTCCTGGTCGCTTCATCCTATAGAAACTGGGTTAAGCTCCGGCCTGATGGGCCACTTTGCTCGTATGTAGACTTTCGTTCAGAGGATGGTTTCTATGTTATGCCTAGCGATCAGGCGTTCACGCGTTCACTCAACGCCTGAGCGCGCGGGATTGACGGAACGTGCTAAGTTGAAGAAACATCGCTTACTATTGATTTTGCCTGTTGGTTTTTTTTGCGACCATGATAAGAGATGATTTGATATTAGTTAAGACGTCCTAAAGCTTGGTTATCAATCTTACACAAAAGCGCCGCACATTCATTAAAGGAGATATGCCACCAGTCATTGTTCATTTATGGTTCATTACAATTTTTTGATATTTCCTACATTAGAAAACTATTATTTTGACATTCCCTTCACTTTTTAAGTAATTGTGAACATTGATCGAAGGAAGGACAAAGCTATTTGAGCTTGCGTTGTGTGCGTTCGTGTTTTGGCAAATTCGTTCCCAGGGATTTGCCGTTGTAAATTTGGAAGACCTGGGAAAGAGTATGATGGTTTGGTCATTGCTGAAAAACGGGTGTAGGAATGCATACAGGCTAGCCTCCAAGTCGTGAATTACGCGGCAGGAGCGCAGGTTTGTCATATTGCGTCTTCCTAACAGACAATGCCGTGAAGCTAGTCTAGAATTAAGGTATGGAATGACAAAGACCATCACCTGACGTCGTCTTATCCATTTCAATTGTTTTTTTTTGGTTTGAAGCTGGATCTCGTTCCCAGTCTCCTCTCGTCACAGTTGAGAAGACAGCAATCCTCGTGACCTTCATCTTGGCTTTTCTTCTGGTGATGTAATTAAGAATTACCAACCAATCACAGGCGGGCTTCCCGAAACATCAAAATGACGCCACCGATGACTCCGAACAGTTCTCATACGTAAGCAAGCTAGGACAGTAGCGAGAAAGAATATGAAAAATCACAGACAGGCAGAGCAAATGCTTTGTAATTTAGTAAAAAAAAAGACATGCAGTGGTATAGAAAGCGTAATGTTCATGGTTGTTTGGCCATTGAAAACAGACGCCTCGTATCACTTCCGGTCGTCTTGGAAATGATTAGAAGTGGTTACATTTCATGGCTAATGCCTGCCTGTCTGTCGACAGCAATTAACCCTTGCATGTTAGATGTCAATATTTGAGTTATCCTCACAGCTCTTTATAATTTTCATAAAATATTATGGGAGAATTCGATTGCATATCAAGACAAAACCTTGGTTGTCAGTGTTTGGATTCTAATTAAGTTCACGCTGGATTTTATATCATGAGATATTCTGAGAATTCCAAGCCTGATAAGTTTTGATTGTAGTGGGTCAAATGCTGACGATAAGACATTCTTTTTTAATTAAACACATTTCGTGTCTAAGGAAATTAGTGTATACAATTATATATGCATTAGGTATCAGCTTTACAGCTTTTGGAATATTATATTATATCCAGCTGGCCGCGTGCGTAATACATGATAGTAATCGCTGAATTATTTACTTATTTAACACGGAGTCGTTATTTCCCGAAAGGTGCGCATGGAAGTGTTTCACAATCTCCCGAGTGTTAGAAATGTAGATACTGTAGTTACCTTCATAGTTATTTACAACCTCCGGGCGAAAAGAAGCCTAACATTTCAGTTTGAACGAGGTAGAAGTAATCTTGAAACAGGTGTTTCTAAAAAACGTTCTTATATAAGTCGTGGCCATATATAAATCACTCAGCAGACGAATTCTGGCGACATCATTTCAAAGTTGCTTTTGACAATGACAATATTATCAACCTTGGCTTTTAGGGTTTTTTAATTTCCATTTCATAATCGATAAAAAAAATCTTACGTCTGAAAAAACAAGCGATATCAGTGCTTTTATACCTTCACTTAGCTAAGGGTCTCGACACGGCTAGAGAGAGAGTCGCAATTCAGTTCGCACTAACAAAGAGCTATCGATAACTAAAACTAAAGCCAGTGTGTGAAGCAAGTTTTTGATAACAAACTGAAAGAGGAAATAGTTATCGCCTACTAAACTAAACTAAACTAAACTAAATAAAAGGAAAACTACTCTTATTTAGTTATCGACAACAAGCAATTGCCGTTTAGTTTTCCCTAGTCCTTGAGAGTTTGACAACTCAACCATGAAAATAAAAAAAAGCAAGGCCGATTAAACTATATGGAAACTATATCATTGTTATCAAAATTCCAATATTTCGAAAGGCATGTCATTTATTATTGATCGGTGTTTGACGTCCGCGGTTTCAGCGCGAAGACATGCGTCAGTATACGAATGGCATTTATCAAGGTTTCGCTTAGGAAATTTCGTTATTGATGACTTTTACCTAAGTTCGTGGAGAACTTCCATTTAACGCTAATAGATTTCGACCATTATAATTGTCGACTGCAACCTCTCTAGTCTGTCGTGGCCTTAAGGTTCAATATATTAAACTACTCATTATAATACTTATAACATTTCAAGCGCTATTTATATTTCCAAGGAAGTCATGAAGTCGGCAAGACAAGACGTCGTGCTTTTTTGCGGAGGATTGACATGGAAAGGCACAAGTGTTTTATAAACAGTTTTCTACTGCGTGGATCTTTCGCGAGGACCCAAAACCTATTTGGAAAAGGGTGGCGTTTCATGGGAATATTTGTAAACCGTTTTTATTGTCGAAAGGTTGCGAGGGTTTTCGTGATCGCGGTTTTAAGAGCAGACTTTGATTTTTTTTAAAATAATAATCATGCTCCCACGGAAATTTTTTCGCTATTTTTTCCCGCGCTTTTCACCGGTAACACGTTTTTACGCGCTTTTCACCGGTAACATGATTTCCGCGCTTTTCACCGGTAACATTATTTGCGCGCTTTTCACCGGTAACATGATTTCCCGCGCTTTTCACCGGTTACATGATTTCCCGCGCTTTTCACCGGTAACATGTTTTCCCGCGCTTTTCACCGGTAACATGTTTTCCCGCGCTTTTCACCGGTTATATGATTTCCGTGCTTTTTACCGGTAACATGATTTCCCGCGCTTTTCACCGGTAACATGTTTTCCCGCGCTGATCACCGGTTATCAGCTGTTTTTTTGGTACAACTACAATCATAAGAAAACTATTCTGAATTAATGGCGCAATTTAAGTCTTACGTGCTTGTTTTATATTGATAAAATAAAATCGCAATTTCCAGCTTCGCATTTTAGTAGTCTTTTAAATCACTGCAGGCTGAGAGAAAGTAGCCACAAAGTAGGCTCGAGTTAAGGCTCGAATAGGTTTGATTTTTACTGCTGTCTCGAGTCTGGTCATTTGCGCGGGCTCTCGGTGATTGAGCTTCCAGTCTAAAAAAATGCGTGACCATTGAGGTAACGGATTCGCGGAGATAGTGCTTCGTTCGCTAGGCTTTTGCGCAGGAAATATTTAAATATATTATTATTTTAAACTTCAAAGGAGCCGTGAACACGTTAGGAGTAATGTTCAAATAAGTAGATACTATAAAAGTAGGAAACATAATTTTAATAGAGTAAAACAAAATAACGCTGGTTCTTGTAGCAGACAAAAGAGAGAAAAAATAAATAAAAGTGTGCCATATTATAACCAACAAAAACGACTGTCGTCCCGTGATTGCTTGCGTTTTTAACGTGTAGTTTCTGACAACCTCAATATGCTAAATATAGAACGAGGGACCGTTAAAACCCAACTTTAAAACCCTTCTGGTTCAGTGACTACCTAGACTTTTCGTTTAGTACAGGTGGAAACTGGTCCATCTCGTTTTCAGAACAGACTCGTTCCCTGTCTCTCGTGGTTCTTTAACATCATGGGGCTGCATCAGTTTAGTTGGCAATGGATCAAGGGAAGGCTGACTTGTTCGAAGATCTTCCGCAACTTTCCTCATCAATGTCCATGACTCATTAAATGGGCCACACCCAAATATCAAAAGGGAGCTCTCCTTTCTAACCTAAACGATCTGATAACTATTTACCTTTTTTTGTCTCGAGCAAGACCTATTTAAAAATTCTCCTTATTGTTTTCTATAAATTTCTTGTTAATTTGTTTTGAGAATTTGATGTCACGTCAAGGCAATATTCCTAGTTGATGATTTTCTTTGTTCTCATCACCTATGTCGTGGCTAGTGTATCAATATTGTAAAGAGAAACTAGAGTTTAATCTACTAAATGGCCGCAAGTAGCAATGGTCGAAACGTGAACTTCAGACTTCTCTGTCGTTTACTGTTATCGCCATGTCAACTCTTTCCACCTTGTTTCAACATGGCGAAGATTTTCGTATTCCTGATAAGAGTCGCCGTCTCTGTGATAAACCGCAAAACAATAAATTGTTAAATACTTGGCTTAGCACCTTTTTTACACGACACAGGGCATTACTAGCAGTGATTGCAAGATTTTTGTGTTCAGTATGAAGCCGAAACACATTGAAATCATTACAGTGAACCGAAACCCGAGAGGAGTACGCGCGCGTTTCTCCTTGCGTGTGGTTTCCTCGTTCTAGTCCTGCTTCATTCGGTTTAATTAGATTTAAAAAATAAAACCGATTTACCCCAAAGAGAACCAGGCATACGTTGCTTATCAGAATTAAAAACTGTGCTTGACACTGACTCTTGTTAACGTTTAATTTAAAGAAACCGATGAAGAAGTTTCTTTTTAAAGAAACCGATGAAGGCCAAAGTTGTTTGGTCGAAACGTCTTTAAATTTTTATTAACGTTGTTTCTAACGTTAACAAGAGTCAGTGTCAAGCACAATTTTTAATTCTGATGTCCATCCCTGACTGCAATTTTAGTATTTTCAGTTTAATACGTTGCTTACCGGTCAGAAATGTAGTGACGAAAGAGTCCTTCTCGGACCTCTTGCTGTTAAAAATGACCACGAGAGTCATGCGTGGATCCACGCGTGTCAGGAAATACGTGCTCTGAACACGCTGAGAAGATAACAGACACACGGTCAAATTCAAAACCAACGAGCATGCTAGGTCATTTCTTGCTCATTTCTCCTACAATGAACTCCAACTTGAAAAAGCGCCGGCAACATAAGGAATTTGCAAGGGAGGGATCAGAACTAATGTTTGGCCGCCATGAATTTCACTCCTGAAGCTTAGTGGAATTGGAAATGACGGAATGATGTAATTCGAGTCTAATATGAATTAGTATCACCCAACTAGTGGACTAAGCAATAGTCATCGAGTACGAAATTCGCCAGTTTTTCTTTCGCTTTTTTCGCCAAATAAATATTTTTTCAACTTGCATTTGCAAACTTTATTATTCCCTTTTCTGTCCGACTAGTTGGGTGATACTAAAACAATTAGACCCTTCGCCCTCAAGGGCCACGAGTCAATAGCCCATTCGGCTTCGCCTCATGGGCTATTGACCTGTAGCCCGAAAGGGCTACGGGTCTAATTGTTAACTAGTCATATAACGCTTTTGAGTGGTATACCAAGGAATATCCCACGAGCTACTTGTATTATCTCGGTATACACACGGGCCTTTAGGCGAGTGTCAGCTTCACTCCGTCGCTACGGCGGGTAATTTACCTTTATCAAGTTAATAAATAGCAAAGTGTCTTTAAAACCATATACCATCCAAATTTCTTTTGGGTGACTTGTACTTTCTGTTTCAGTCTTCTCTAAAATCCTGGTCAAAACTCTTGGGACACTTTACACTTTTGTCAACGGTCCTTCTATCCAACTCCCCATCCCTACCCCCAACACAATGATGACGTTGATTCATCCAAAGTAGACCCACTATTGCAACATTGCTCAACAAGGGGGGAGGGGTGGGGGCTCTGAAAATTGAATAATGACTTCCCACTCCAAAATAATGCGTCACCAGTTGGCATCTTGTCAAGTGTCCCAAGGAATTTTGGCCGGGATTTCAATAGTTTCAATAGACGCAAGCTTCTTCGGCACTGATTCCAGTATACGTTCACAATCGAGGGATATGCACGCACCAACTCTTGAAAACATGGCAGGCAGGGAGAGCTTTAGCCTTCGAGCGCAGATCTGGCTTGTCTCACATACTTAAATTATCACCGGTTCCCGGTTCTTGCTGACAGCGTCGCGCGTATACGCGAGTGTCATACTCTATCGGGGAATTTTACTGGTCAACAACAAAACAAAAGTAAAACCAGTCTCTCGCTCGGGTTCGCAGATGTTATTTTCAGCGGATACGAGCAGGCTAGGAGAGCCGGAAATGAGACAACTATATGTTCAAAACACACTTACAATGTCAAAGAAGTATACGATCCTCTCCATGGAATTCAGCTCATTAACTCTATCGAGGAGAATGGACACAATGTTTGGCCAATGATCAACTGGCTGGTCCTGTGAAGTAAAACAAGCATGCTTGTGTCTCAACCCAACCTCGCTCCCAGGCTTCCTCATTCGTTCCGCATCCTAAGAGAGAGGAAGCTCGGGAACTAAAGACTTCCGATCGATAAGCCATTTCTAATAATGATAATAATAATAATCTTTATTTCCTAAGATAAAATTACATATCTTAAGTTACAATATAAACTCAAAAAACTATTTACATATCATCTAAAAATTATTATATTACTAAAAACGTTCTTAAACCTGTCAGTGTAGATTCTAGGGACAGACACTGACGTATCTCTAAGATTTCTGTGTTGATTTTGAAACACAATTTGCAAGGCTAAATTAAAACCATTTTCAATCGAAATAATACGACGCGTGTAAGTGTCTCAAGCTAAAATGTGATGTTCGCAGTCCAAAATACTCAGTCATACACAAGACGAAGGCACTAATTACTGCTTGTTTACCGTGTTTTATTATGACTTATATGGCTAGCTCCATGAGTGGGCAAGATGAACAAATCCTGCACTGTGATTGTCTACCTGAGCAGGCAAGATGGCGTCCTATTATCTGCTCGGGACTACCCGCCATGTCCCGGAACATATTTTCTCTTTCTTGTCCGTGGACGCACTACGGTACATTCCATGTAAGTAACAAACCTATAACTTACCCCAGGGAATGAAAAGACAGCAGGAAAAGCTCCCAAGCCCGAGGGTTTTTCCTTTATATCATGAGGCAAATGATATCCATGCCCGAACCCATCACTTACCCCAGGGAATGAAAAGACAGCAGGAAAAGCTCCCAAGCCCGAGGGTTTTTCTTTGATATCATGCGGCAAATAATATCCATGCCCGACCTCATAACTTACCCCAGGGAATGAAAAAACAGCAGGAAAAGCTCCCAAGCCGGAGGGCTTTTCTTTGATATCATGAGGCAAATGATATCCATGCCCGACCTCATAACTTACCCCAGGGAATGAAAAGACAGCAGGAAAAGCTCCCAAGCCGGAGGGTTTTTCTTTGATATCATGCGGCAAATGATATCCATGCCCCTGGTACGGCTCCAACTGATGAGTGTCCAATAACATGCACACATTGAACGCATCTGAACGCCGGATAAATGACGTAATCCTACAAAATATATAAAAAAACAAACAGCCTTCCTGTTCATCTCTCCATGTTGAACATTTCTTACGCCGGGGATTCCTAACCTGATACTAAAAACGTGACTGCCCAGCTTACCTAGCAGGAACAGAGATGACCCATCGCAGTTCCCTTCCCCCACCCTGGTGAAGGTCAAACTATCCGAACTTTTCTTATTTTATTTCAGACAGTACTTCTTCAATTTATTAACTTAGTTTAGCAATTATATCTTCCGTTAGCATCTCGCTGGTTATGTTGCAGCCAAAATGGAAAACATGTACAGTGTCCCTATCTAGTGATAGTGCAAGTAATTATGTAAGTCTCCTTTGTAAATTTAGTAATTACTTATTATTTTCATACTTATTATTTTCTGCCTAGATTAGCAAATGCTATTTGAGGACCAGTCCTTTTTGTTCTGTATTAACAGCTATTCTTTAAATAAAGTTGAAAAAGTTGAAGTTGAGTGATAGAATCACGAGTTGAATTTGGGTGAATGAGAAATGCTGTGGGAACACGAGCTAACAGACTAGTGTTTCCACAGCTTTTTCGAGTTCTCCCAAGCATCTACGAGTGTTTCTATGAAACAATTAGATTATGGGCTCAAGATTTCAATCACGCATAGAAAGCGAGAGAGAATAAGCAACTGTTTTAGTATAAATCTACTAGTCGTTCAAAAATTTAATCTAAATCCTCTTCAAAAGACACTTCGAAAACACAAAGAAGCGACCTCTAGCTCACGCTGCTACGCCACTCACTATCTACAGCAGAACAGATAGTGAGTAGCGTAGCCAGAGAACGGCATTCGTGATAGAAGATTTCTACTAAAACTCTATGGAAACACGGTGAACATGTTTTCTATTTCTTTTCGAAAATTCCACATTGAAAAAAGAAAACTTATTTACTTTGATGATCATCAAAATGTAAATTCTCTTTGCTCGCGCCATCACTACGTCAACTGCTTGCGCTAGTTCTGTGTTTTTATCGAGTTATAGAAACACGTTTTTAAACCAATCAGCGCGTGTATTTTTTTAGCTATTTGCTAAACTGTATTGTAACCATAGCAACCTTTTGCTTGGACAACTGCTAAAACTGTAACTAGCGTATCTTATTGGATCACTTACCTGCCTACATAATCAATACTGGCTCGAGCAGTCAACGACTTCATGTCAACTGGCGTGGTTTGTCTACCAAGTATTTGGTAGAAATAGAGAGTAAACTAGAAACACAGGCCACGAAATCTCATCAGTTTCATAGCAAAACACTGACATCAATAAACAAAAAAGCTATGTGTAAACCGCTAAAAAAATCACTAAATCTTATAGCTCTAGCAAAAAAGAAAACAAACAAAAAACGAAGAATAGTCAAGGGTTTTAAATTTCTATGACAGTGGTAAAGGTCATTTTTGTAAACCAGAAGATTTCTGACCCTTTTGTAATTTTTTATTTTGCATAGAATGCTAAATAGCCATGAGCCATGATTTACCGTCATAATAAAAGAGAACCAAGTTTAAAGTTCGATGTAAATTGTGATTTTGTGGTCTTCACCCATGATTAGGAGAAAAAACATGAACATGAAATGTAACTGTTCTATCATCTGTGAAAAGTGATAGGGACATTCTCCAAATCTCCCTCTACTAACAGTTTCTGGATTCAGGTTTTCAAAAGGGACATATATGTAGCAACACCTACACACATAAAATTCTGATTTTTTTCGAACACACAGACAACCTCATTCCCAGACCCCTTGCCATGGCAGATGGAGAGATTCACATGCACAACTTTCATTAGCAAACTGTGTCTAACATAAAATTGTATGAAAATCACCTTTGACACTAAAGCATCCTGCAGTTTGCCCAGCCACTGGTAAAGAAATGGTGCTTCAACATGTTTCTTTGGAGTGCTGCCAAACAGCGACTTCTTGAGTGTGAGAGATGCTGATAGCTGGAAAAACACAGGAAAGGTAATAAAAGGTAATACTGAATAGTGTAAAAATATAAGGCAAAATATTACAGACACTGGGTTCAAGTCATAAAGAAAACCACTGGAAAAAGCACTGCATGAGAAATTACAGCAATAATGACAAAAATAAAGTTATCAAAAAAACCCTCATAGCATGGTAATATTTTGAATAGGTACAGAAAAGAACAACTTATTAACACTTAAGGACGTTCGCGCCCAAAAACTTCCCACGCACAGATTTTTTTAAAACTTTGACTGACGGTAGAAAATGATAAGATTAGATAAAAAACGTAAAAAAAATCGGGGGTCACCGAACTCGTTTTCAAGATAAAGCGTAGCTCAGACCATAGCATTTCTACGATTCTCAGTCATTCGAGGCGATTCTGGCCGGATTCATTACTATCGGCATATATTTAAGTTGAAGAATCATCTCTAAGCTATGAGTGTTTAACACGGCTTATATAGGCCTAATTGATAGATCTTTGCTACATATGTCATTAAATCTGCTAGAATTAGCCTTAAAAAAGACAACTTCTAAGTCACGCACACCTGTCTCCATGTACCAATTCGACCCTTTTTTAATAGTATATGACAAATAATTACAACTTCCCACACACAGATTTTTTTGGTTTTTTAGTATAATGTAGAGAGTTAAAAAAGGAAGTGATCTGCCGAAAAAAAAGTGGGGGTCACCGAGCTTCCAACAAAAATATTCGCACACCAAGTTAACGCAAAGGTCATCAGCTCTATATTTTGTTGAGTTTTCGACTCGGTGCGCGCGCTTGAAAATGACGTGACACGCGCGTGACCAATGAATAGCGTGCGCACTAGAGATGCGCAGTAGCAATGGGCGCGAACGTCCTTAAGATCTCAAGCTGATCCTACAATAGACAATTGAATTTGAAGTTATCCATATTTTAACTAAAAAGGACGTTTCACACCAATTCAAAACACAAGAATACACGCTTTGAGCATTCTAACAAGATTGGACATCAACTTTTAATCATGGGCTCATTTAGAGAAACAGAGTAAAGTGAGATGTTTCTCCAATGTTGCTCCAACTTTGAGTGGAATGCATCTTTAAAGTTGCAGGAGTCCAATAAAGTTGTGGTGGCCTATTGGATAGCACGCATGACAACAGTTATCAGCTGTTTTATTCTCATAACCAGCATAATATGACTTAGTATTTTTATTTCAAGGAGAAATCAGATGTTGGTCACTTACCTCAACTGGTGGTAAAAATTGACACCATGACGATAGTTTGACATGGCTTTCATGCAGATGAAGAAGAGCGGAAAGAAACTTCCAGTCAGCCATGTCACACTGTGCTTTCAATAAATTACACAATATGTCCACTTCAAAACTACAAGGGAAAACAACAAAAGTTTTATTAGTTTATATCTGTCAAATTAGCCTGCGCCGAGCACGCTTTCATGCATTGTGGTATGATGAGCAAAGGCATAGTCACAAGAGACTAGTCGGCGATCAAAGTGAGCTGGGCAAGGGCCTTGCATTTAGTTGTGCTGCAGCATACGAGGGCCTGCTTCCAGGCTACTGTTCAATCATTATTAAACCACGCAGCCGTAGGATGGGTGGTTTCTTGCTCTGCCTTCGGTTTTTTTTTTTGTCGGTGAGCAGACCCAAACTCCCACGGCCAATTGTCTTCACTGGATGATGTCATCATCAGCCAATTACAGGCCATTTCTCAGCTCTTTTCGTCATATCCCCCCCTCAGAAGGGTTTGGTCAAGTTAGCGAATTAACTGTTTACACAAAAAAATGGTGGCCAAATGGAGAAATGGTCCAACTTGGGCCAAAATCCTTCGGCGATGGGCGTCAGGACATTTGCAAGGATAAAGCATCTAATTTGGGTTCAGTTGCTGGCTACTAAGGATAATCGCAAATAAGTGACGAGGTGTTAGGAATAAAATAAATACTAATATTTTTTAGCTGATGGTATAGTTGAACTAAGCATTGAACTTAACAAAATTGCAAGAGTCCAGACCTGAAGCATGATTTCAGTGAATCCAAGATTGGGTGATGAAAGCCTCTGTTGTGTCTGCAGAATAATGTAAAATATGATGCTCATGAGACAGATGTGGAGCTTCATTAACCTTTGTGCTAAAGGATATCTCTCAATCAACAACATTGCTAAAATTCCTGCTGATTGAAGTAAAGAGCTAAACTGTACATATGTATATGAACAGAGCGGGAATGGCACAGTGGTGAGAGTGCTCCCCTCCCACCAATGTGGCTCGGGGTCGATTCAGGCCTGGTACCATTCATGTGGGTTGAGTTTGTTGTTGGTTCTTGCCTTGCTCCAAGGGTTTTTCTCCAGGTTCTCTGGTTTTACACTCCAAATTCCAATTCGACCAGGATAGAGTAGCCACATGAAAACAAGCTGTGGCTGATGTGGCTTCCTCACTAAATATTGTAATTTATTTATTTATTTATTTATTTATTTAACGTACCGTCGGCAGATCTCATCAATCATATTTGACAAGTCTGAATAATTTACATTTGATGAGGATCCCATAATTGCCATGGATTCATAACTGAAAAGTCACTGAGTTAAGGAAAAGTACAGTTTTGTAAGCAAATTAATCAAGACGGTACACTTGTTGAAAGGCATATAACTATCAAAATAACTCCTGCCCATATCCAGATGTTGGATAAAGATACAAGTCAAACAATTCCTGTCTAGCTTGTGAAAATTGACATAGATGTCTGCACAGCTCTGCCAACAAACTTCCTTCAAGTGGGGATCCTGTGGATGAGGAGCTGTGAGTGCTTTCTTCAATCCTTTTGAAGTCTATTATCAGGGTTTTGAAGCTGTCTCTTACAGACTGCAAACAAAACAACAGATACATGTATGTTACCAACAGTAAAATGATAAATAATGACACAATCACACCATAATAACATTATAATTCTAAATATTGTATGATAGGTAATTCCATGCTGAACAAATTCTAGGTAGATAAAGTCTGTGTTTGAACCAAGTGGCCCATCAGGCTGGCAATTATCTCAGGTTTCTGTAGCATGAAATGTTTAGGAGTATTTCTACACCCCCCTGGATGGGATGCTAGTCCATTGAAGGGCTACCTTCAACAATAAAGTTACCAACAATTTCTTGGTTTTCATATGACATCATCGCCACCATATTGGATGACACATGTTCTAGCTTCTTTTGTTTGTGTCATCCAACATGGGTGCCAGGCCTTTTTCATTTGAATCTCTTGGGATTGGTTCCAAAACATCAATACCCATTTATACACCTGGATGGAAAGAGGCACTGTGAAAGTAAACCAAGAACTCAACACAGGTCAGGGATTGAACACAGACTGAAAAATCTGGAATCCAGCACTCTACCCATTTTGACATTGCCCCTCTCACATTACACAAATATATCGCTATGTAGTACATATTTACATCTTTTCTGAAGAACTTCTTAGCAATGAAAGGTAGAGAGAAGTACATCTTTTCTGCCAAAGCCAGGCGTGAGAGTGTAATAAGGAGTGATGACCATGGTGTACTGGATACCAATGGCAATCTTTTGGTTTCTTTTTCTTTCTCCTAAATGTTTAAAAAACAACTTACAGTCAGTTTCATCAATCTTATCTCAAACATGCTAAAATTAAAACTCTTTGATTTGCTCAAAGTACAAAATAACTTGAATTATATGGCACAGCCTTCTGACCTGCAAAGGAAAGGATCATTCCGTTAAGACTGCTAAAAATCAGTCTAATTTGTGACAGGGTTAAACATAACAAACCAAAACTACAACAAGGTCAGTAACAAAATTTACTGTGGCCCTGGATTATAGCTAGAGATATTTTGAATGACATAAACAACTAAGTCAGGTCTGTAGCTAGAAATAGGCAACCCGAGGTAATTGCCTTGGTCACTTCATTATGCTTTGTTGTTTATAATAGAGTAGGCCAGATGGTGCCATCTCGCCTGCTTGGGATTACCCACTGTCCCCTGCTAGAAAATGGTGTTCTTTTTCCAATAAATCCTTCATTGACCAAGCTTGTTCAGTCAAGATGGCTGGATATTGGCCTCGTTCAAATTTTTGCAGTTTATGGACTAAGATGGAGTTGACAAAAAGGGCTTGGCCAATACCCAGCCACCTTGACCTCACACTTGGTCAATAACCTATACTTAGCATCAGAGTAGGAGGTTGATTTTACCATCTTTTTCTAAAGAATAAAATAAAGAGCCCTAGAGAGAAGCCAACCAATATCCTGAAGTAGATGGCGATCATTGCTGGCAGCCACCTCAATGTTTGAAAACCCTGTTACAACAATTAGTAATATCATTATTATACTTACCACTTGGTCTTTTGCCTTATCAAAAGCAAATTGACTGAGAGCATGAAAAAAAGACTCGAGCAAGGCTTGCTCTCTGGAGATGGGTGGAAGGCTTGGTGAAGGGCTGACACTTCTCGTCTCTGGAAAAAACAATTACTCCAAGTCATTTATATACTAGGTATACCTACATGTATCGATAGAGTGCCAACGAGCGAATAATTTGTGCTATAATAAGGGGTTTATTAATACAGCATAACGGATTTTTGGTTCTCTTCTGTTGCAAATATTACCGAGAGAAAATTATAACGCGTTTTACCGGCCGGTAACGTTCGTCACGAAATTCCTGAATATCAAGAGTATTGGAATGTATCGCTGCTCGGTCGAACTTTCAGTTCAATATGATGGGCAAAGTCAAAGTGAAAGTGAACACGCTACTTTGATTGATGAACACGACTCGTTTAATTCTGCGGCAAAACAGATCCGATTTGTGTTTTGAACACTGGATTCGACTGCATGATAAACACGCTCGTTCAGTTCTGTTCGGAAACACTGCCGACTCAACCTTCAGTTCGATATGCTAGATTTCAACACTGGATTTGCTCTAGTGGTTCGACTGGTGAACACAATCTTTCCAAAAAAGCTGCCCGATGGAACTTTCAGTTCGATATAGGTAAACAGAGAAGGAATACACTGTTTCGATTCATGAACACGCTCGTTCAATTCTGTGGTGAACACGCTGGTTCGTTTTCGTGTCAATTTTGTGTCTTGGATTTGCTCTTGTCTACCAGTTTTCCTGAATATTCGAATTAGAAGAAGAGTTTTGTAAAGGGTACGCTCCCCAATTGAACTTTCATTTCGATAAAGTGAGAGAGGAAACACGCTGGTTCGATGTGTTCTGAGACTACGAAATTGTTCACAGTTGGATAAACACAACAGCAAAGAAAACAATGATATTCCAAGAGACAAGTCTAGATGTAACGCGCCTCCTGATTGGCTAAAAACTACAATGGCTCGAATAGTTCCGTCTTTGCAATTGGCTCAAACTGAGCCATTCTTACATCTTACACCTTACACTTACACTTTCAGAGCTCGATCGAGAATTTTTTCGCATACGCCATTCTTCGCGCGGCACTATTCTCTGCCGCCTCGCCAGCCGAGCGTCTTCGCTCGGCTGGCTCGTTGGCAATAATAATTTACTATTTTCATCATTGGAAACAGTTAGGGGACCCTTCATTGCTACAAGAACATTATTCCAGTTCTGGTCCTCTCTCTGTCATGCAATACCAGTGTTACATGTACGTCACAGAGAGGAGGAAGTGGGGAGCAGAGGTTTTAATTTTTCATTTACATCCACCTGGATTGTTGCTGCCCAGGAAGTTTAGATCAAGTACTACTTCAGTTGCATTATCAACTAGGCATACCTTTTGGTATTGACTACAACAGTCTGGGGCTGATACAGGATTTTAGAGAACGGGGTTTGAGATACTCCGGCAGTCTCCAGGAAAATTCCCCTGGAAAATTTCTAAAAGTGGCACTCCGGCATTCTGAGGCCAAGTCAGCGTGATATAGTGTCTTTTTTGATATACCGAGTTCGAACTAATCCCCCGACACGGTAACCGGTCGTTTCGCCAACGTGTCAGTTCGCCAACGACCAGTTCGCCAACGTATGAAGTCGATTCGCCAACGTTTGATGTCAGTTCGCCAACGCTTATAAGTCAGTTCGCCAACGCCTAAAATACGTTTTGAAAAAGATCTGAAATGTAGTTGCAAATTACAAGGGAAAGAAAATGTCACCTTTGATGTAAGATGAATTGTTCGTTTCGGCTTGAAAATGTTTGTTTCACTCTCCCCATGCCACGCTCTCTCTCCCCACGCCATGTTGATAACAGGCAAGTTGATCGATGACCGAACGTTTTTCAAATTTCTGTTCTCTGTAGAGTATCAAACGCTTGTCAAAGTCTAACAAACCAACAGTGGATAGAAAGTACGGTGTTCCTTCCTAGTAACTGGAGCGTCTACCAAATGGCCATCAGAACAAACAACGACATTGAGGGATGGCATAATGCTCTGAGGGCCTCTTCATATGAGCCCGGTCAACCGGGCTGGCTCGGTTACCGGGACGAATTTGTTTTCTGTTCATATGGGAAATTTCAGCCCGGTCGACCGGGATGAAATTCAAGAAACAAAACCAAAATAGTGAAACATAAACTTGTATCATTCACGATTGTCGTAGCTTTGTGGACTCTTGTAACTTTACTAATAAAGCTAATATGCATACTTTTGAAGTGGAAATACGTAGACTGCAAAAAGTATGCCGTTTTGGCCGCTATGATGCGAAAGCGAAGCTATTTTGTCAAAAAAGTTTCGTCCCGGTCACCCGGGCTGGAGTGTTCATATGGGAAAATTTTCATCCCGGTTACCGAGATCTCGGTAACCGGGCCAGCCCGGCCTCTCATATGAACACATCGAAATTTTAACGAAGGAAAGAGTGGCGAGGCGAGATCTCGGAAACCGAGCCAGCCCGGTTGACCGAGCTCATATGAAGAGGCCCTGAATCATCGTGCGAGTGGGCAGTGTGGTCTATCTTTGTATTCACTGATCGAGCTCCTGGACGGAGGCAAGACTCACAGCTGTCACCATCAGGCTTGTGTCAGATAAGAAATTGAAGCGGGTCCAGCGGAAGCAGTACAGAAACCTGCAGGCGAGGCTATTCGAAAGCTGGGAAAAGTATGAGAGTAAAGAGAAGACAGCCGCCCAGCTGCTGAAAACATGCTCTCATCTCAACGGCCCGACTCGTGGGAACTGAAGAGGGACGATAAACCCACAACCAAAAAACGGCTCCTTTAGGAGCTACCAAGTTTGCAAAAGAAAATGACCAGCAATGAACTATCAATAATAAAACTTATAAAATATGAGGGCGGCTGGAGCGTAATCGAACAAATATATTTAGACTCGATGGCTCTTCAAAATACGCGAATGTTTAATAAAAAGACTTGACAAACCGGTTGATTGCGCGGGCAAGAAGTAAACGGCAGTGAATAAGATCAATGGCTCTTCAGGATTTAGGGTTTAAAGTTTTTCAAATACAATAGGTCATCGATCGATCGGTTGAACGGACTTGGTTTGTTAGACTTTGACAAGCGGTTGATACTCTACAGAGAAAAGCCGTGGAAATTTGAAATACGATCGGTCATCGATCAACTTGCCTGTTATCAGGCGTTGGCGAACTGACTTATAAGCGTTGGCGAACTGACATCAGACGTTGACGAATCGACTTCATACGTTGGCGAACTGGCGTTGGCGAACTGACACGTTGGCGAAACGACCGGCATTCCCCGACACCACCCTCTCACCTCCCGCACGTTCCCCCGCCTAGAACCGTCCCAGACGGTTGAGGTTGATTTTGGCAAATTACACAAACGACCAACAATAGAGACATATACATACCTCTTACCTTGAATTGGGGCTTATTAGAGAGGGAGCTTATAAGCTTAATTAATGGAAAAGGATTTACAGTGCGAAGTGGGCCGGGTGGGTCAGACTGGATTGCGGGATAAGCAGATCTGTTTAAACCTTAACTCAAACCATACCTTAATTTATGTGATATAACGATTGAAATAGTTACCTGATTCCATCTATATCACTTTAAAGTAATTCAAGGCATTTCAAGGAAATAAATAACATTCTTTCTCCAGCGCTAAACTCCCAAACTTCACGAGTCTCGTCAGCCATCGTCCGCCATGTTTGTTTGGAAAATGTAACCAAGCCTCATGATAATCCCAGTCCCCACACAGTCCTCAGTGGCACAGGTCACATGAGAATGAGATGGAGTAATGGTGGTTTGATCAATCTTGTCTGTTGTTTTCATCATCTGACCCGTCATTTCGTTTTAAAAGCGTAAGTTAGTTCACATATTCTGATACGTCTATCCATGTTTTGTATCACTTAATCAATTTATGTATATGAAAGATCGCCAAAACGTGTCGATCATTCAGTGTTCTGTTTACTTCCGAAATTGTAAAATACTAAAGCCTAAAAGGTGATGTTCCAAGAACGTTTTGGCTACAGGCTATTGTTTTGAAGACAGTGATGTTGTGGATAAGACAAAAACGGTCTTTATTTAAGTGTCAAAGTGTTAAAGTGACGATGAGCTTACTGATATGTTTTTATATTGTTTTGTTTATGACACAAAGTACAAAATAATTTATTAAAAATCTTGTCTGGCCTGGGACACTGCTGTGGAGGAATTTCTTGTTAGTTGTTTTGTTCTCATCTAGGTTTTCAGCATGTCTAGTTATCAGAGCCTCGCAGATATTGCCTCAAATAGGGCTGATGGTGTGGATGACCCCAATCTTTCCTCAGGTAAAATATATACTTACATGTACTATATTTTATTTATTTGTGAGTTATTTGGTGCAATTGTTGTTAGTCTCCTTTAGGTTCCAAAACAGTGTCATGTCTGTGTTTGTAGTGTTTATATATCTTATTAATCAAGTACAAGGGCCGTATTGGGAGAATATTGGCCCGAGCTCTTGACAGAGAAAAAGATCTTGCGCCGATATTCTCCCAATACGGTCCCAAGCAAGCTTGGTTAATAAGAGATTTATTATACGACTGAAGAAAGCTTTGAAGGGTTTTCACAAACAATGGCCGGTCCAATACTTAGAGAATATTGGACCGGCAATAGAGCATTTTGATTGGTTGATTTTAGTTATTGACCCTCTGACCCTCTGACTGCCTGAGTCATGTAATAAAAAGGAGTATTACTGTTTGTGTCATTCTTAGCTGTTGTGATGCCATTTGGTCGGTTATCAGTGGAGAGTGAAGAAGTCAGGAAACAGAAAGTCAACTGGCAGTCTTATGTACAGTAAGTTATTTTCTTTTAAATATATGCATTAACAGCTGTTGGTGCCGATTTGTACCAATGAAATTATTTATTTGACATTGACTTATGCATAAAGAGAGGTTGTGTGAGTAGAGTGTATGTTGCAGGTCAAAATGAAATTCAGGTCAAAATGAAATTAACCTAGTTTGACTCTCAATTTCCTTTGTCCTCTAACCCTAATTATTCATGATCCATGAATAATCAAGGTAAAGAACAAAGGAATTTCATTTTGACCTGCAACATGTATATACATGTATCTCAGAGCACAGGGTATTGTCCAAGAGCATACTTAGCAATGGCCGTGTTCAAATCCAGACCATTCAATCCCAGATCTAATGCATTAATTTTTCATTAATAATAAATAGTAAATAGTTAACATAAATTAGGCTATTATAAATAATTAACATATATTAGATAAATATTTGCATACATCAGGCTACTTTGCAGCCCATAAGATGTGCAACGTACAAAACTTGCATTGCATAATTCATGTCTCGTACCTTCGAAATAGACTGTCTGTGACCTTTAGTTGGTGTTTGGATTATACAGTACATGTAAGTGTTGATTTGATATTCAATTTTGTCAGGAGTCAAATGATCAACCAAGAAGATTACACAATGATAGCTGATTATGACTGCATGGGAGTTGACGAAAGAGGAAAAATACTTGAGCAAAAGGGTGACCAGGTACTAATTAAATCACAAGTAATTTAGTTGCTACCTTGAAGTATAAAAATTGAATGCAAGGGGACACAAGACCAGGCTACAGTGTAACAGAATTCTTGCTCAGCCAGTAAAATAGCTGATGGTAACAACTCCGTTTACAGTGGTAGCATCACCCAGGTACCTTGCTACCTGGTACATGATACTTTGGGTAATTAACGTGGAACTATAGGCAGAATGCAAAAAAATGGTAAAAAATGGTAAATATAAAATATATAAATAAGAAAAATTGGTCTTGCCCCTCAGGCAAACTCCACATGATGTATCTGCTGTAGGTTAAAATGAATCTCTGCATAGTCAAAATGATTTCAAGCTAGTTTGATTTGTATTTCCCTTGTTTAAGGAACATGGTTTGGTAATAAATCTGGAACAAAGGAACATACAAATCAAACCTACAACATATCCATGATGCCCGATCTGGAAAATCACTCTCACTAGCTCACCAAAAGTTTGTCTCTTACTGTTCAGTACTTCTGTAATTTTGATTTCCTCAAGAATTTCCTGAGAAACTTACTTGCCCATTGGGCAAGTGATGGACGTTATTTCTCAAAAACAAAGCGCAAACCAACAAAATCAATTACGGAACAATGTTTTTCATGTCAACACAAGTCAGTCTGCCAAAAATTAGCTTGATCCTGCAGAAAATGAAAATCTGCTAAAAAACCGATATACGCCCTTTTTGCACGTAGCCCTTCAATTATTAAATTTACATTTATGAAACATGTAGTATTAATACATGTACATGGAGAGACTCCAAACCCTAAAGTAAAAGACACGTACTTTGTAAAGAAAACAAATCAACCAAACAGGATCACTATTAATTTTAATTAATAGTTTTGATTTATAGTTTGTTTTGAGACCTGACAATGCTAGACAAGTACAATGGACTAACAGATTGAGGAAACATAATTGATTATATCTTGCAAAGTCTCTCTTTACACAGTCAATGAACATTTCTTTCATACATGTAGTTGTTTATGTATGCATGTGTTTGTCTTCAGTTTGTCAAGAGCTGTTTATCACTGCTGGCTCGACTATCTCGTGATCATACAATCAGATATATACTTGTCTTGATTGATGATGTGCTCACTGTGAGTAAATCTGCAATTTGTATTTTGAACTTATATATTGATAGACCTGGAATAGTCTAGTTAACTCTTTAGAACTTGTACAAAAAGATCTGGCTGATAAGAAGTCGTTATTTGTACCGAGCTGAGTACAATTCAGGGGGTAACCGCACCAGTAAATTTCAAACACAAACAAGCATGTAGCCCAACACGGATTTGAAATTGCAGGCACGGTTACTCCCTAAATATAGGACACAAGGTCCAATTATTAACTAATCATATCAATAGCAAATTTCAAAGTTAAAAAAGTTTTTTGAGAACTTCTTTTGATTGAAAAACTCAGTAGCGCTTTTCATAATTTTTAAAAACTGTAGGAAACATTTATAAGGAAGCCATTAAAGCAAATGGTGTAGGTATCCAACTACAGGACCCATCCAATTTTTTAAAGTTGTAATTGGATACCTTTTATTGGAAACCGACATGATCATGCACTGATCATGAGACTAATAAGCAAGTGAGGAACCAATGGTAATGAAGTTTGTTATAGATACAATTAGTATGTTAATAAGTTATAGAAATGTAAAGTTTTGCAATATTACTGGGTACAAAACGATAAGTGTACTTGTCTAGTAAGCTTTATATACTTATGTGCAATGTAATAAAAGTATTTTCTACTCTTCAGTAGCCTTAAAGTGAACCAAAATGTGTTCTTCCTCTTCTTTTTAATTTTTTTCTTTCACTTTTTTCTTCTTATTTGTAAAGTTCACAAAACATATTTTCTTCCACACATCAAGTGAAAATATGGACATGTAATAGGCGGATTCATGCTGACGTCATTGTTTACATTTTTGCTCATTTGCATACGGCTTTGCGTATAGAAGGAAACATGTTAGATATGAATTGACTTCAGGCAGCTAAAGAACTAGTGAAACTTGGTACATGGTGAAATTTTTAGCTCTTTGGGTGTAATATTCAAGGAGAAATAGCCCAATTTCGATATATTAAAATTCAGCCTAAAACAATAGACCTCAGCACAAGGCTCGTGGGAATAACTACAGAGTTTGTGGGGTTTATTCCCATGAGCCTCGTGCTGAGGTCTATTGTTTTAGGCTGAATTTTAATATATCGAAATTGGGCTATTGTCTTTCAAAAACTGCAAAATGTCTGGGTGGCAAAAACGCTAATGAGCTCATACATTCTTTGTTAAATTTTGAGTTTTTAAACCCGTGTTGCACAAAAAGTATACAATACGTCAGGCCCATATTCACTGGCAGACTTAATCGTTCTATGACCTTTCAATATTCAGAACTGATTTATTTGTAGCTCCATCAGAAACTGAATTGCTTATGCTAATGAGACAAATATTGTAAACAAGGATTCCCCTATAGATACTGAACCTCTACATTTATTAATTAACATTTTAATGATCTATAAAAATGTTGCTTTTCCAGGAGGATAAAAGCAGAGTGTCTATTTTTCACAGCTTTGGCAAAAGGTACATGTATTAATCTGTTTGTGTTTTAGTAGCACTTATACATAGTAAAGAAGCTTGTTTTTAATTTAAGCTGAAACTTTACTGGGTGCTTTCCACAGTACAGTGAATAAATAATAATATGTCTTGTTTTTGTTCTCAGGGCCAACCTCAATGTATGGGCATCTTTCTTGAAACTTCTTAACAGACAGGATCAGTTTATTGTCCATCAGGTATATTTATGAAAGAATACTAAACAATGTAGTCAGTCATTGGTTTTTGCAGGCAGCTGATGGACATTTATCGCTTCAATGTGTTTCAAAAGTCCTTTTATATTTAGAGTGTTTAAATAAAGTGAACTTGAAGTTAATTTTTTGTTGCTCTTTGAATCTGCTTGGCTTGTGCAATTCCCTGCTATGTTTATTAATAGAGGTAGATAATTTGTTTTCCCAATGTAAATTATAATTTACATTTTTTTCCTTACTGCATAATTTCAGACAGCTATTATAATTTACCATAGCAACCCTTCATCACTGTACTGAAGCCTGTGACATCCACAAGCATAGCTAGTCACCTTTACAATGTCTGCACACACATCCTTCTCTCGGCCACGAAGAACTCATGAATTTCAGCTTAGTTACCTAACAATACCAAGACGTAGATAGTCTTGTGTGATCGTCCGGGTGAGGGTAGTTCTGAGAAGCACTGTTGTTGGTGACTGACCTTTCGACAACCTGAGTGGAAGTTATCTTCAGAGTCACGTGAATGGTGTTTGCCAGTCAATGATGTTATAAGTCTGGTCCATTGGAAGCGATTGGTCAGTTTAGCCATGCTGGTATTGTCACCAGTCATTGGTCGGTTTCGATCCGTTTATTGTTAGTCAAATTGGTCGCTTTGAGGTCTGTGAATTGTTAGTCAAACTAAGTCAGTCTGTTGAAAGTTTGTTTGTCGTCGTGCATAAGTTGTCTGTAAGGTGCCAGTAGTTGCTGGCATCATGCTGTACTTTGCAGTACGAGCATGGGGTACCCCCTCAAGGCCCGTCATCCAGTGGGTCTATCGGATTGGTGGGGTTTATCTGAGGCTCGCAAGTACATTCCCTGCCCAAGATTGCCCACCAAATGGTCTTATGTTGTTTTTGCATGCCATAACATTTGGTTTTCTGTACTGCATTCTTTCAGACCGCTATTATTATAGCAAAGCTTGCGTCATGGGGAAAGGTCTCATTGCCTGAGAGTGATCTAAATTACTTCCTGTCCTGGGTAAAAAATGGCCTTGCGTCAACAGTAAGTGCATCAAGTATACTTGCTGTAGCTTAGTACATCAATGATAAGGAAGTTTTTGTTTGTATCTTATCCACAAATCGTTCTTTTTATCACCCAGACATTATTCATTTTGAAAGTAGAGGAATTAATTAATGTAACTGGCATTTGTATGTTTGCTGCTTGTAAGTATTCATGGTTACTCATGAAATTCTGGTGGTATAGACCCTTATCATAAATGGCTGCCAAATTAGAAGTTCTTTTGTAAGTATAATTAGCTCAACTAACCTCGTTTTTGAGCTGATAATTCGAGAGAATTTTTACTCTCAAACAAGGTTTGTTGAGCTAATTTAAATGCATACAAAAGAATTTTAAATTGGCAGCCATTTATGAATAGGGTCTATTTATTAGTAAATCAGTGCAATGTCACTTACAGATAACTTATTCTCAACATGTTTGTGGTAGATGAATTAATTAGTTACTCACAGTTACATGTATAGGGTTATGTACATTAATTGCCTTTTAACATATCCATAGCTGACTTTAGTTTAATAGCAAATGAGTTTTTTAGCATGGAATCCACACACCATCTTTATGACAGTGATTGTTTCATGTGTTCTGTGTAGGCAAGTGATTACCAACATAGCGTTGCACAATGTCTTCAGCTGATGTTGAGGCATCATGCCTACAGACAAGCATACTTCAAAATGGACGGCATTCAAAGGTGTGTTAGTCATAGTCATAGTCATTTTTCTGGACAATTCTGTCCAAGGGGGAAAGGTGCAGTGAGGTTAACCCTATGTGAGGCACCAACCCATGAGACAAGGCCAGACCACAACACCGGGAACTACGTGCCCTACTCTTTTCAACAAGTGTGTGGGTTCTTTAACGTCCCCTGCTAACCATGTAGCACTGAAGATGCAGGAGACGGGGCCTACAGACAGTTTATAGTCCTTATCCGAGAAGACTTGAACGTCTAACCATTTGCAGATGAAATTACAAAGGCAGCACATTCTGCTCAGTTATTTTAAGACCCTGAGTGTTGGTCTGGTCTGGAGCCATGTTGACCATCAAAATGATTGAATTGAAAGCCATTGAGCAGTACTTTATTTGGGTTCCATATGTGAAAAAGAAATTAAAAATATTAATTTCAGCCTTGGATTTGGCCAGTTGGAAATGAAAGGTTGGGGTTTTATTTTAATGAGATTTTTCATCAAAGAAGTCCATGTACATGTATTTGCATGGACTTTAAAGTTGTAACAATAAGTTGTTGAGCTATGAACAAGATGGAAAACATTCAGTAGCTGCTGGGGTTCAATCACCAATGAAAAAGGTGATGAACAGATTTTTTCAGGTAGTTTAACACCCTGGTGGGGAGAGGCACTGTGTGCGGTTAATGTCTTTCATTGTAGACACTACCCAATGAGAAACCAGGGTTCTAACCTGGACCTCTTGTTGCATAGTCCAATGTGATCTATGAGGCAACTTCATCTCTAAATAACACCTTAGTTTAGTTTATTTGTTTTTGTTTCAGTGTTGTGTCTGCCCTCCTGGCACCAAACATTGGTTTCCAACTCCAGTACCAACTGATTTTTGTTCTGTGGCTGCTGTCATTTGATCCGAGGATTGCACAGAGAATGACTGGGTAAATTGACACTTAGTCTGTTCACTGACCCGCTAGTTTGTCTTGAGTTCGTCAAGATCACAAGCTTAGCAAAATATGAACCAGGCTTGTTGGGTATTAACGAGCCAAAACACACCATGACTGGAGAAAGACAAATTAATCTTGCTTCGCTCGCACGCTCAACGAAAAAAAAAGCAGAAATTCGCTACTTGCACATGACCCATAATCCCTTGCGTTGGGGGGGGGGGGGGGGGGTAACCAGTAGAAGAAATGTATGGTATCATGACAAAAATTAGTTCGGTGAGCTCGCAAAACCAGCTACTAATGCTTAAAAATGCACCAGAATTTACCAAAATCACGATAGGAGAAATTTGTACTAGTTTATAACTAAATGTAGAGAATTTTTTTTGTCCATACATCGTCTTGTAATTTTACAGACGATGTATGGACAAAAAAACGCAAGGGATTATGGGTCATGTGCAAGTAGCGAATATAAAAATCGTCTGTGGACTGACTAATTGACACTTGAAATTGATTTCATTAAACCTAATTAAAACAAATCAGCAGTAAATAATTAGAAATTAAATAACAATTAGCAATAATTAGCAATTAAATCATAATTAGTGATTTAATCTTGTTATTTATAGGAGCAACGCTGTAGTTCGTGTGTTGGCGGACATTTTAAGGGAATCAGGCAAAGAGAAAGTTACAAGGATTATCATTGCCACATTAAGGGTAAGAACAAGTGCTGTAAAATGATCTGGGCCACCACAAGTGTGTGATAAAAACAGTGTTCATCAACTGAGTCAAGAAAAAGCTGAAGTCAAAGGCTATCTGTTGATCGACATCAGCAGAGGCTATAGAGACATCACAGGGAGCACACAATGTTGTTGAATAGGAAGGGAGTGAATAAAGGAATAAAAAGAATGGAATTTTTCTTGTTTATGAATATTATTTGATAATTGTATAAACCAGAAAAATTTTTGCACAGCGCAAAAAGTCTTAGGTACGAGTCAAGCGCTATGTACAGTGTTACGCAGGACTTGTAGGTAGCGTTTTTTCTATGTAAGTTTGCATAAGAGATGACAAGAGGAGACTTAAGGTAAGCTATTCATTCTTTTATCCTTTTTTAACTCCCATCCTATTCAACAAGATTGTGTGCTCCCTGTGGAGACATGATCAACAATTTCGTTATCACATCTTTATAGTTCAGTCCTCCATGTTAACATCAGTTAGTAAGCTTATGTTTACAAAATCACATGCAATTGATCTGTCACTTTTGTTGTGTCCTTACAGTCACACGTGTTCTCTGTTAAAATGTTCTTTGTTTTTTTTTCATCAGAATTTGTTGGAGAAACCAGAAGAGAAGAAGAATGAGGCAGCACTGTCCATGGTTCAGTGCAAGCTTCTTCCTGTAAGCTAAGAAAGCCTTTGTCAGTTTTTAAGGAAACAGAAACGTCTGTCTTTCTCTTTTACTTCCTACGAGAAAGATGGGTTCGAGGACGAGAGCAAGGCCGGCGGGCCTAGCATAATATGTGGGAGAAGATTGTTTGTTGGTTCTCATCCTTACTCCGAGGGTATTTCCCCGGGGTTTCCTGTTTTCTTCCCTTCTTCTCCTTGCTGATGACCTCCTGTCTCTAGCTCTGCGGAGATCCGTGTAACGTCCGTGATTGGCTGTTGCTAAGTTGCGATTTTCCGCCCAACGGTAACCACAGTAACGCGCGAAAGTAACAAACCAATCAGAGATCTTTGTACCGCTACGTCATCATTATGGTTCCCCCAGGGGAGGGGAGGGGGACCTCACTCTGGCTTGTTGTTAATTACGGGATGTTTGTGTTTTTATTTTTGCAGGTTCTTTCAGTGTTAAATGGCAAAACATGGGTTGACGAAGACATACGGGTATGTCGCCCACTATTTTCACTGCAAAACAACTAATCCATGAAATTGAATGAGATCTTTTTAGCTGTAGAGCACAAAACTTAGGGTTTTTTTCGTTGTTTTTTTTTATGTTCAGGATGATGTTGAAGTTGTGTACGAAAAGCTTAATGAGCGAGTTCAAGACTTGAGGTGAGAAACGTCCAGCAGTGATATCATAACATAGGAATGAAGGGGGCAAGTTTCTAAAGAAACTGTGGTGCTGCGTCGGTGGGAGTATTACAAGATAATTTGGTTTTATCAACTGGGTTGATAATGTGAATTGGCCACCGTAAAGAGATTCGGAAGCTGACGTTTCGAGCGTTATCCCTTCGTCAAAGCGAAGATTCGTCGGAGCGGGATTCGCTCTGACGAAGTGCTAGCGCTCGAAACGTCAGCTTCCGAATCTCTTTACGGTGGCCAATTCACATTATCGAACTCATTAATAATTCATCAAGTTTAAACAAAGGAAATTATGAATGTGACAATGTTTGGATATCTGATCTTAATTAGCATAGAGGTTTACGAATTTATTTCTTCGTTTTGTCCTTAATCTTAGTTTCGATTGAGAAGATATGTAGAACACTCAAGACAGTCTTTGAACACATTTCTAAACACCTCCGCTGCGTGTCGTATTTCCAACTCTCTTCTTGGTGTTTGGAAATGTGGTCAAATACGGTCTTTCGTGTACTGTTTGATATATTACTTAGCTGTTATCTTCAGTTTAGAGTAACAAGGAATGACCTAACCAAGCCGAAGGCCGACTAAATGCCATAGGACTGATTTCATTTAATGGCGGGTTTCCTTTTGGTGCGTCTTTGGAAGATAAAAAAAATGGATTGGTTGATTGATTTACTGACTGATACAGCGATTGCAACAAATTGCGACAAAAAATTTGAGAACGGTCGTGGATTGAACTTCGAGGGCATTTAGAATCATTTTGGAAACCAAACCACCTTTACTAAACCGCTGGTAGACTTGGCATCCATCCATTTCTAGTGCAGTAACGTTTTTTCTCGTTTTCAAAACGAACGCGAAAAAAGGTCGACGTTTCGCCAACGTTCTATCCCCCCCCCCTCACCCCTTATGATTTTTCTAGGGCACCGTTATTATCCACTTCTTACAATCCGTCCCTAACTGTTCTGATCGTTTCATTTTTCTTGTCCCAGTACCTTTGATGAATATGCGGCCGAAGTTAGATCAGGGAGATTGGAATGGAGTCCGGTGCACAAGTCCGAGAAGTTCTGGGTAAAGTAGTGAGCTTTTTTAATTGAAAACTGATCTCGCTGATTTTGTTTATGCTTTAACTTTCACGTATTTTCATGTGACCGAAAAGTGATATATCTTTACAATACATGCAGACAGGTGGTGAGAAAACGAAAATCATCAATTAGGTCCTGATGCGCTTCGCTGCAAATTTTAGACGTGTTTTGAATTTACATGGTCATTCTAGTGTCAACACCCTTGAGTAGATCTTGTTTGTTTTGCAGAGAGAAAACGCACAGCGTCTGAACGAGAAAAATTTTGAACTGTTGAAGTAAGTTCAATGAATTTACACTTCATAATAGAGCGGTTTTCAATTGAGTGTCTAAAAAACCAAAACTATCACTTTGGCCAGCCACATAGCACGCAGACAGTCCATTGAACCAATCAAAACACGTAGTAAGCTGACGCGTGTAGCTGACAAGAAGCGCGGGAAAAGGTGTGCGAGTGGGTCACGATTGGTTTTCATTTTACTTCTGATTGGATGAAAAAGTGGCGCGAGTTTTTTTTTAACCAATCGTGTAGCGTAGTGATACCAAACCAATTACTTTTGACACTGAACTGAAAACCGTTCAGGTTACGTATTATCAGGTACTTTACGTCTTATTATAGCTACGTCATTTACTATTTAGTTCGGCTCTAACACTTATGTAATTTTTAGTGTGGTACTGACAGTGGCCAACTCAAACGCTTCTTCTCGTTTAGCCACTACACACTGCCTTCGGCTTGTTAAATGTAATTTCGCATTTTTGTTTCTGCTTTTTTACTATCAGTGTAGTAAGTGAACTTGAGTTGAATTTGACGCCAGGAATGGACATATTAGCTTAAAACATGAAATTGCTTCTGTCGTGTTCAATAGTAAAGAAACTGAACTTAACATGTGCAGTTGTAACGAATACTTGGAAATTTTTGATGAAATGGGATAGGAAGCCACGACTTAAGTGGCGATGCCAGTGGAAACGCTTGGTAGACCAAGTGGGTATGAAGCCTTCACTTACAGTTTTATGGAAAGGCTAATTCTTCTTACGTGACTAGCAGACAGTTGTTTCCAGCCTCAGTAGGAAAACTGAGGAACAACGAAGGACAGCTAATTTTCTTTTCACGTGTTTGCTACACTTATTTCTTAGAATCCTGACCAAGCTACTAGAGAATTCCGCTGACCCGACCATTTTGGCAGTAGCGGCTCATGATACTGGAGAGTACGTTCGACATTACCCGCGTGGAAAACAGTAAGTTTGTCTTTTCTTTTTTGCACTCCATACCTGTGACAAAAAATATCAATTGCCCTTCTTCACTGTGAATTAGTTCTTTTAATGTTAGTCTTGTTAATGTCTTGTTAAAATGACTTGGTCCTGGCCAAGATTATTTCATGGCTAAGTCAACAGGTGCATTTTTCTTCGAGTCAGCTCAAGGTAGCTTCTATGCCTACTTAGTTCGGGAGTATCACCAAAATGCACAGCTTCCTTCACTCAGCCGTTTTTGAAGCTGTTGCGCAACCTCGTACCAAGAGTCGTCGTTCACCTTGAGTAGCGGTCAAGAAACAGGCCACCGTGAAAATATCGGACTCCCGGTTGAATTGCGCATGCCTAGCTGACAAACACGTGACTCAATCTGGTTGCTGGTGTTTTACTTCCGGCCATTTCCACTGTTTTATTATGCTGTCGTATCTTACGATCTCTTTCGGGATTTACGGATTTTCTGAAAAGTTGGCATTGCGGGAAAGAACAGTTTAAAAAATCAAACTTCTAAAATCGCCAAATTGCGCGAGGTTTTGTCAACGAAAACGCTGTATATAAGTTTTTGAACCAGGAAACTTGTAGAGGAAACAAAATTTTATCCTGTCGTGGCGTACATGTATTTAGTACGTCATGCGAAGTGACAAAAGTTTACTTACTCAAAAAATTTTCTTCAATAAGACTTGTCAGAGTAAACCTTATCCTTGAAACAATATTTAACATGTAGCTGTCCACGCATGTAAATTAGAGCCCAAGGAAGTACGCTTTTGCGCTTTTCTTATTCGACCGATTTAGAACAACTACAATGAAGTTCCTTGTAACCGACATGTGTTCTGTTTTGTTTGTAGCGTATTGGAGAATCTTGGGTGTAAAGTGATGGTCATGAGGATGATGACACATAATGACCCTAATGTACGTAAAGAGGCCCTTCTGGCTGTACAGAAACTCATGGTTCATAACTGGTAAGGTTTTACCGTACATTTTGTCTTAAATACTTGATATTTTTGGGTGTACAAGGCCGTAGCCAGAAAAAAATGTTATTAATGAGGCAATGTCCATGAAAAGATTATGACTGAAGCAGTAATTGAATTCTATTTCCAGGTATTTCGGGTGCTTATAATGACTTTAAACAACAAAAGAGAGAAAAAACGAAACATGAGTGAGGCAAGTGCCTCGGTTTGTCTTTTACTAACTGCGGCCCTGTTTTAGCGCTTTCCTTGTGACTGTTGCCGTGAAAATGAGGTCAAACTAATCTAAGATTCGATCTCTGCAGTTTTTAAAAAAATGTTATAAGCCGATTGATTACCGACCATTGATACTCTGTATATAGCACTATTCTCGTTTGCCAAGTGTTGGAAGAATTGTAAACAGTAAAAGTGAAGAGCGCGGGAAAACTTACGGTGAAAACACGGCGCGGGAAAACATGGGACTAATGAGAAGTGAAGAAAGCCTGTAACCGATGAAAAGCGCGGGAGAGCGTGCAAGCGGTGAAAAGCGCGGGAAAAAAGTAACGCGTGAAAAGCGCGGCTAAACCGCGGGCTGAGAAAACCTGTTAGTTCAAATTACAGAAGAACACGTTTCCGCGGGAAAACATTAACCTTTGGAGAGGGCGTAAAACTGCAACTCCTTGCCGACATCCGGGCACTGTCATTTTGAAACTTTTATAGACGGCATTGACATGTTAGCATCGCTTGCTCACTTGTTACCACGTTACAAAAGTTACACTTCCTTTCAAACCTTGACCTAAGAAGCAAAAATTTATTTTTCTGTGGCGGGCGCCAAGATGAGTGACTAAACATGTTACACACACTTCATTTCATTTATTTAAAGATTGTAACCTAACCAGCTTACATGTGAAAAAGATTGTAATTAAGGAAGTAAGGCAGTGCGTATAATGATGTTTTTTTGCTATCGTAACCGTATAAACAACAAAATATGAGCTGATTAAAGATGTTGATAATAGAATACGTGTACTGGTAGACTGCACTGCCTTCGGTGTTCTTCGCTATATTGATTTGTTTGACTTCAAAGAAATTGTTTACATCGATTGAGTGAATGATGCGTTGTTTTTTTTTTTACTTTTCAGGGAATATCTTGGAAAGCAGCTCAAAGCTTCCTGAATAAAGGACTATCTAAAGTAGACAAATTAAACGAAAATGTTCTTACATTTTGAATTTTTGAATTACCAGTGAAGTTGTAAATTGAGTTACTAAGGGAAAGATGTGACGAAATCTCGCCGTGACGAAAAAAGCCGAGAGAAGCCGATAAATTCCGATGACATACATCGGCGAGATCTCGGGAGTTTTCACGAAGTTAATCCGATGATTTGGCTATTAATTTCCGAACCCGAATGTTTCCGAGTATTAAAATCGTACAAGTGATGTGGTAGGCACAATGTCTGTTTAAAGGTGTACGGTCAGCTTGTGAATACAATGTGAATATGGATGTTTCCAAAAAAAATAACATTTCTCTTGGAGTTTAGGGTTTAAAAATTCTTCTCAGCCATCTAAAAATAATGCAATAAATTATGAAAATTGTGCAACTGATGGAATGTTTTCCTGATATATTTGGTGCTTGGTTCACGGAATAAAAGAATCTTTACCTGAACTCAGTTGTGATGAACTTGTCCTCACTAGTACCATCATACCAGTGAACGTTTCTGTCGTATCGTAACAAGCAATTTCCGAAATTTTAAAATTGTATCATGGCGCTGAGGCTTAGGGGAATAAAACAAAATAAATAACATCGACCTCGAGGGATGAATAAATGATTTCTCTTGTATTAGTCCCCTGGCTGAGCCTCCTTATCTCCTTATAACGACACTTTTTAGACTCATGGAAAACTTGCAGAACTCTGGGTAAAAAATAATTTATTTAATGTATTTGTAATGTATGCATTAGGTTCAGTACATGAAAAGTTTGAATCGGAGTCGCTCCGTAGTCGAACTGACCGACTGACCATGTCGAACTTAATTCTCGGGCCGACCCAAATAACATCTGTCGAACTTAATTGATGCAAACGTCGATCTCGTCAGGTACTTAATTGGGGCTATTATAGGTTCGGCTCATGAAAAGTTCGACATTTGAACTGGGCCTTATATTATAAATGGGCGTTTTCAAACACAGATGTTTGGAAAGTTCAATTTGAACATGCTAATCATCCGTCGAGTTATATTGATTCAGTGTTGTGGGTGTGCTTTCAGTAACAAGCTAAATTCATACAGGTTTAGACTGAAAGAACGCCCTGTTTGACAACCTCGCGCAAAATAAATATAGTATTTATTTGGCAGTTCAATATTCTCACATTTGCATCCCATGAAGTTTTCCAGTCAACGACCAGCTCTTCTTTTTTTAGCTCAGGGAGTTCCGTTTCTTCGCCATGGTTATCCTTTATGCTGCTCGCTTCTGGATCGACAATCATACAGGCGAAAAAAGCTGAACGTCGTTTCATGAGCCGAACCTAATAGCCCCAATCAAGTACACGACGAGATCGACGTTTGAATCAATAAAGTTCGACAGATGTTATCTGGGTCGACCCGAGAATTAAGTTCGTCATGGCCAGTCGGTCACTTTGACTACGGAGCGACTCCGATTCAACGTCGAACTTTTCATGTACCGCACATAATAGGCCATTTCCGAATTACCTTTAGCCTCTTTTCCAAAGCGAGTCTTGGTGCCCGTCCTTTCATATGAAAATGATATTTCATTCACATGCAAATCAAACTCATTTCCATGTGAATGAAATCACATTTTCATATGAAAGGATGGGCACCAAGACTCGCTTTGAGAAAGAGGCTAAAGGTAATTCGGAAATGGCCTATTCATACATTACAAATACTTTAAATAAATTAGTTTTTACCCAGAATTCTGCACGTTTCCTATTTTTGTCATGCGCACACAGCTTGGAACAAAATGGCGGGAAGAGAAGGAAGATATGCGCCTCCCGGGGGGGGGGGATACTCCCTATAATGGCCTATACGGGGAGGCTCCGCCCGAAAGGGGTACCTTTTTCAGGCTTCAGGTATATAAAAGGGTAGGGAGATAGGTCATTTAGGTATTTACAAGGGCCTTTAATTAAAATATTTCGAATAGACGCACTCATGACTGTATCAGATTATTAAGCACTACAGAGAAGAACACAAGTTGAACATATATAATATGTGTGTTGTATATCTACCCATTTACATGTAACCCACGTGTAATTGAAATTGAAACTGGCTCCCTAAGGCATCAGCAGAGATTTTGTTTTTACTTCTTACGATGTATTACTTTCTTGTAAAAGCAGTACAATCATGTTTTATTGACCTATTGCATTTTGAGATTTCGTTTTGTTCACGTTAACGTTCGTTTAAAGGTATGTACCTATAAAGATAAAGAAGACACTAGAATGGTTTTATGAAGGTCGCAAACAAAGCAATCGCTGTTCACCTGATGTCCGGAGTATCTTGACTCCCGCCCACAACTGAACTGAATGAATAACACTTGTTTGCAAAACTCTTCTTCTCGTAACGCTTGATATTCTCAAGTAATATTGTTCATTAGCTTCATTACAAGGGCTTAGAAAGGGGGTGCAGTGTTCTAAAGTAGGTATGTGAAAGGGGTACCTTTTCTCAATAAAAGGTATATAAAAGGGGTACCTTTTCTGCCAAAATGATATATAAAAGGGTAAGGGGTTGGACTTCGGGGCGGAGCCTCCCCGTATTAAACTTTGTCAAGTACCCCCCCCCCCGGGATATGCGTTCATCTTGCTTCGAGAACACGAGATATACTTGGTCGATGTGCATAAACCGCTTCTGTATGCGGTGTTCCGTATTTGAAAACGATAAGAGTGTAGCGGGTAGTAAAGCAAGCAGTTCGGTGGCGTACTGCGAGTCATGTTTTTGAGAAAAAATGACAAAATATGTGAATCTTGAAGAAACCGACGACTGGAACGAACTGGGCGAAGAACTGTGATGTTCCTTTGAAATAAAAAATAATAGAAGTAAGGCAACACCAAATTCAAAAATCGTCTTTGGTTGTTTAATGCTAACGGCATCTGGAGTCGCCTTCTTCGACTTCTTCTACCCTCCTTGATCGCACTTACAAGAAAAGCAAGCTCTTCATTTCCACGATTTGTCTTTCCCACATTTTACCGCTATTTTGGTCTACAATGACCACCCGTTAGTATCTCTTTTACTTTGCAATTGAGTTCGACTAAATAAGGTTCGACGTTTGAATCGAACTTAATTATTTGGGTCGACCCAAATTGGAATTGGGTTCGGCACAGCCCGGCACATATGTAAGGTTCGACGTTTGAACCGGACCGGTATTGAATGGGAATTGAACATAAAGCGGATCCAGATGTGTGCTTTTCATTTTCATCAATAACAAGTTATAATTATTCAAATTTTCTGACATTTGAAATTAAAACCAACTTTATCTATTATTATTGATAAGCCCTTGCGTTATTCTAGGAGGCTAACAAATTATTTATTTTTATAGGTATTTTACATATATTTTTCAATGACATTCATGAGTGAAACATGAGTGGCTGCTGCTTTAGGTAAACATTCATTTAACCTCGTCTTTATCCAGCTTGTTTGCATTTATAACTAACAAATGTCTTGTCTAAATAAATAACTACCAGCAAACGTCAAAAAACCGACAACCTGTCACAAAACAACGTTTTGAGAATCTTGTCAGTTTTAACTGACAGTATTCAGTATATAAATGACATTTGTCAACTGTTGTCAGCAACACTCGATGAATTTATTTTTTTATTAAAATTACTCCGCAATAATTTTAGTTGATCTTTGTTAAACTGAAGGACGAACTAATCTATGGTTTTATTTATTTAAAAAAAGAAAAAAGAAACCGACTCGCGAAATTTCTGTCAACTAGTCATGCCAAGCCTTAGAAATGGCAACATTGAATTATTTAACAAATCTATAAATATTTCTTACATTGTTAAAGTTGTTTGTTCTATACGTTTGCCTCCATAACCTCTAAAATTCAGTTACATATCTTACTGTAACTCAAAGTTATTATACATCTTATTCGAACAACATAAAAGTCTGATAGAGCCGGGATTTTTCTATTTTAGGAATTTATGTCAAAAAACAGTAGTTAGCAAAAAGAATAGGGAAGTAGCGATGAACAACAAATGAAACAAAAAGACGAAAAGGAAACATAATAAAACAAACATTACGCCCATTTAAATTTCAGTTTTGTGCGGGATTTACACATTGGAGCCACTAGATCTCGATAAAACAGTATCTTGTCTTTCACGTCGAGAGCTAGAGGATTTAAATCTGTAATTTCCTTTCCCCAACCCATTTCTTCCACACGAACATAACTTTTTGAAGGCCTTCCGAAATGGGGAGTACCTCAGGCCATACACGATTGGGTTGCAAAACGAATTTGCAAAAGCAATCCACATTGTAACAATCATAACATTGCGAGGAACTTTTATGGGACCAGCAGTCTTTCTGTAAGTACCAGCAGTGTAAAAAGGCGTATAACACAGAAGGAATATTCCAACGACAAGAGCGAAAGTCCTTGCAGATTTGATTTCCCTTTTCAGAGAGTGATTGTGCATCGTTTTCTCGGCTTGCTGTGGTTCATGTTGCTCACAGATGTCTGCAGATGATTCTCGCAGGCTTCGTTCCACTCTGCTAAGCTGTCTTGCTTGCATGAACGCTGTTTTGAATACGACGGCGTTGGAAAAGCAAATAATCGCAAATGGTAGAATTACAAACAGCGCCACGAGGAAGAAGATATACGGAGAGTCTCTAGAAGATCCTCGTGCCGAAGGACTGGCACATCCGTAGGTATCTGCTCGGAACTCAAAATCAGCGAGCGGGATATTCAAAATAACAACCACACACAACCAAATAAGCAATAATATTGTAATGACTCTTTTTCGTGTGACGATGAATTGGTAGCGGAATGGCTTCTGAATAGCAATATAGCGGTCCACGCTTAATACGCAAAGGTGAAGGATGGAAATGAAAGAGAGTGTCAAACCGATTGAAGCTACTGCACGGCAAATCCATTCACCAAAAATCCACTCCCCAGTGACGGTCGTCACAGCATTCAAGATCATGATTATAACCATACTGAGGTCCGTCAGCGCTAAGCTTAGCAAGATAAAATTCGTATTTGTTCGGAGATGGCGGAACTTCACAACAGAAACGCAGATTAAACTGTTTCCTACAATTGTTGATATTATAATAAAGGTAAATACAGCCATCTGAGCGACAACCTTGAAGGAATGCTCTTCGACGTTGCTGTTTTTACCGTGTGCCATTGTTGCAGGTTTAGTGACGAAACCCGAGGGTATATTCAGTAACAGCTCAGTCACAGAGAAAGTAAACTTCTTTTTTTATCACAACTTTCAGCACTCAGCTTCGCCGCATGGCGAGAAAATATCTTTCACTTTTTGTAATTTCTATGTGATGCAGTGAATCTAAACACCTGCAGCTTTAAGCCATTTAAAATAAATTGCTTATTGTTATGGAAACCAGAAAGAATCAATAGTATTTCCAGGGAGTAAAAGCTTTTATGCCCGCCAGCCAACTTAACCTGAAAAACAAAATAATAAAACAACAGATTCAAAATTTTTAAATTTTTCTTACTGTCAAAACACACTTTGTGTTATTTACCCCTATCCTTTGTTTTCATTCACACTTGTTTAACGCACTAAGCGGCTTGAAAAAGCGACAGACTTTGTAAGACCCCCGACTGGATTGCTCTTAAACAAACGAGCTTGTTTTGGCGTCCGCTTTGTCGAAATCCGCCAAAGAAGCAAAAGTCTGCGATTTGATTGGACACACAACGGGATGTCATCAACAAAAGGTTGCACCTGCGAGTTTTTCGTTACAATGTCCTTGGCTTGATCTTTTTAATAGAAAGAAGTGCTGTCACTACCGACTGAACGCACGTTTAATTTTATACAGACCTTTTGCCGTCTTGTGACTAATGCAAATTGCAGAATTCAAATCATACTTACTTAAATGCACAAAAGATTTGGCTGAAAATTATTTTGGTCCATTACAAGCGATTTAATTGAAAAAAAGCCCTTCATAAGCAAAAGGCGACAAATCTCCTCCATAAAACTTGTTGTATTTGTCATATTATAAGCAAAATTGATTTATTTAAAGTAATTTACGTGAATTCTGATCAAATACCCTAATATAACGTGGAAAGTAGTATTAGACAGCAAAATAACGTGGAATTTTACTTTAATTGTTATGAAACTTAATACGACAGACGCTCAAATGGTACGAAAATTGGAAAAGCTACAAAAAAATCAGCTGAACATGTAGCGTAATTAAAAAGACATGCATGTGTTTAATATATGGAGGGACTGCTTGTGATAAGATACGTGTGGTCTAAAAATCAATTTGCAACAAGGGTGTTATTCAGAGGAACGCAAAATAATTAATAAACCTAGCCAAAATACCTAATGAACATAAAGCAGGGTGAAATATTTTGTGAAGAGAGTCCATTTAGTTTTGTAGTAAGGATTGAGGAATATCCACTGTTTCGTCTCATAAATTCCCGTTTGTAAATGTCTTTGGTATCACTGGAAGTGCAAATGTAATCTGATTATTTTGATCTGAATTTGCTCCTCCTTCTAACCAAGTGTTTGCTTTTTCAGCTTGAAACATTGGCTAGGGCATGTGGCACGGAAAAAAGATATCATTATTAACACCAAAAGCGAAAAACACTTTCCATCTTGTCCCACTAATTTACATAATAAGTTGAGAAGACCCAGCGAAACACACACGCTTGTGCTAACTTCTTTCTTTTTGTAAAGATTGAATCGGCTGCGGAAAAGAAACTTTCTCACGAAAAATTTCATTGCACGGAAAATTGATCACAAGATAACATGCGATGCATTTTGGCGCAACTCGTCCCGCAGGAGTCTTCTCGGAGAGAGCCTGGAGACGAGCTTAAATTGACCTTTCGTGTTGCGGTTCTCATGCGGTTCAGATATCAGGAAATACTAAATGACAATTTTAAAACGTATACCACTTTAGCATAGAATATTGTTTTGGCTCCGACTAGGTAGAGAATAGCATGCTGGGTCTAGACCGGAGACTTATCAGACAGACGATTGTATTTTGGGGATGGAGCTTTTCTTTACAGCAATCCTTTCCACAGTTTCTCGTGCCAGGGGACAAACGCGGCAAAAATTACAGTAAATGTATAGAAAAAGATAGAAGTTCGATACCCAATAATTTCAGAGCAACTTTTAACATTACTCACAATCAATTATTAACATACATAAGTATAGGTAATCATACGGTTTCGAGTTCAATTTGGAATTAATTTGCACGAACGAGTTTTTCAAAAAGCTGAAATTGCACCTGAGCCGCTTCGGCGAGTGCAATTTCAGCTTTTTGAAAAAGTCACAAGTGCAAATTAATTTCAAATTGAACGAGAAAAATCGTATGATTACTTATTCATAATACAAACATGAAAAATTTCGTGTAGAAAATTGCCGGAAGATGTTTCTTGAAGCCATTTTTTTTACATTCGAGAAAACTTTTTTCAGAGTTTCCGTACAATCTTTTTTTGCTGCTTTACATGATATCATTGGCCTACAAAATTTCTCATTGTATTTCTGCCAATCATTAGCCAGAATTACGACATGTAATCACTTGAACTGCACTGCTCTCAGCCAATCAGAATCGAGTAATTTTTTATGTGTATTATTATATAGATTATACATCAATATATAGATTATACATAAACTACTCATTATTTCCAGTAATAAATTATTGCAAAGTCCTGTCAACAGCATTTTTCACAGTTGAATGTTTTAAAAGTCCATTTATCAATTTATTGGCCGGTCACAAAGCCGCGATAAGCCCTAAAATCACCTCGTTGTACACAAATGTTAATGTTGTGAAGGTTTAGGGGCCTTCCACACTAAGGCCCGGGTCAAACGCCGTACTTCACATGAGCCGAACCCAATTCAAACAATTAGGCTCATGTGAAGTTCGGCGTTTGACCCAATTAAGTTCGACTGATTTTATTTGGAGCGGCTGAGGCGTTCTTCACGCCTGGCCAGCCGTGAATAACGCCTGAAGATCGACTTCGAGTCAAACGCCGATCTTCACATGAGCCGAACCAAACGCATAATCAAAGGTCTAACTTTGCCTTGAAAAAACACTGACCAAGAACATCGCTTTTTCGTATTTCTTTGTTGTTTCTTTTGGTGTAGCAGCTCGGTTGGACTGCATTAAGTTCGACGTTTGACTCAAACAGGCGTTCTTTTAATTATTTGAGTCGACCCAAACTCTCATTAGGTTCGGCTCATGTGAAGTACGGCGTTTGACCCGGGCCTAAGCCGGAGAGATTCGAAAAAAAGATTCAAAAAATGCATCGCATTTTTTCGTCCGCACTGCGCCGGAGAAATTGTCAACGGGCAGGAATATCACTCCACACGAAAACGCAAAGCCGGTTTGAGGAGCGCTTTCTAATATCTCCGTTTTTGTGACGGATTAGTGTGGACGGTAGGCCCCCCCGGGGGGTACTTCCGTAAATTTCGGATAGGGGTGTGCCGTTAAGGGTCTTAAACCCTAAACAAAACCAATTTGATAGCAAGGCTGGTACTACGGCAAGGGCAATTGAAACTTTAATGGGCCAAAAGTGACGTCTGGTGCGTGAATTTCTACAAGAGATCCGGCAACAGAGTGGCCAAGTTGTTTTGTTCGACGTTGTGTGGTTCTCCTGCATTCAATCGTTTCTTAAACCCTGACCCTATTTAAGGATAAAGGTTAAGGCCCAAAGCCAAAAATGACACCCTATTGAAGGGAAAATCAAAAATTAAGAATAGCGCGCACAGGTCGGCTTTATTTCGTTTGTGTAACGCTGAAGTTAACCGAAGGTTCAGTTTTAACAGATCATTTGTTTTTCGTTTAGTTGGGCATTTACCTACTGCAGTTTTAGCTGGTAGCATTTAGGCACCCTATCTAAGGATCTCACTGGGAACACAATGCCAACAATGGCAAAACTGATACCCTATTTAAGGATCAAGAACCTCAAAAACCCTACCCTATCCCGCGGTTCATACCTGTACAGCCCATATGTGGGAGTACCCCCGGGGGATAGGCCTAACCGTAGAAATAAAGCTGCGTTTTCAAATTCCTCCGGGGTGGTGTGGACAGGGCCTTTGAACTTTTGACCCCGGTAAAATGAATTTCGTGGAACAAGACATCAAGGCTTCACATATGGGGTTCAAAACTTTATTGCGATAGGAATTCATTCTACAGGTAGTAAATAAGTTACTTATTTCAAATTACAATGAAGGACTGAAGAAAAGGCATTTCTCCAAAAATATATATTGAGGAAAGAAATTCTGACTACTGGCACTTAGTGACGATATAAATATTTTACACTTTTTGTTTCTTTTATCTCTCAATAAATAGCTTCTTTCTATCCTGCTTTCACCCCAAATTTTCTCAGGAAATATTAGTTTCACATGAATGAGAACTGCAATTATGTTTAGCTTCTCAGTATCACAAAAGAAGTATTATAATTTTGTCAACGAGCAAGGCACATGTAATATGTGGTGCTAACTGCTGACTTGTGACATTTCCATATAATGATGATTCTCTACAATTGTAAACCAATACCTATTGAGCTTTCAAATGAACTTTACACAATTTTATAATCGACAAAATACATGCATGTAGTGTAAATAGCAGAACACAGTCTTCAAATATAACAATTCTAGGAAATAATTTTGTACGAAAATATATACTTAGGTTTCTTAAGTTAATATTGTTACTCTCGTAAATTATTTAAAGTGATTTCAATAACATCACAGAAAAGAACACCGCATAACACTCTCATGGAAGGCAGTCGCAGTTTGTTAAAAGTAAATAAGCAAAACTAGTTTTTCTGAATTTTAAATTTAGGTCGTTTTAGCTTGTGTGTTGGTTTCTTTTTCTTCTTTTTTAAATTTTCCTCGTCAATTTGAGACCCTGTGTTAAACAAGATGAGAGGAAGTTAATGGTTAAAACACTTACATTTGTAGATCAGAGAACTTTGTACCAAAGGCTTTTTAAATAAAAATATTCTGGAAACCTTAAAAATGGCTCGAAACTTTCTTGAACCACTAGAGGGCACTCCCTGAAAAATTGGGAGGTGGTGAGTGACTTGCTTCCCAAAACCCTTACATTATTAAAGAGCAAAACCTGTGATTTTTCCCTAACCTATTATTTTATGACCTGGCCAAAAATTTGCGACCAAAATGGCTAAAATCAATACCCTCTTTATGACCAAAACGGCTAAAAAAAACATACCCTATGGGGCTGGTCATAACCTATAAATGTATAACCCATATTAGGGAGAACCAACCACAGACTTGAACCATATGATCATGCCAGTCAGTTACTTATCAGATGCAAATTGTTGGTTGGGTTTTGGTACGGCTCTATTCTGAGCCTAATGCTGTTACATACCTAACTTGAGCTAAAACTATTACCAGTTCTAACTGGAATTGACATTCTTAAAACTTTTGCCAAAGATCTACTCAAGAGAATATATTGAGATATCTATCTTTTATCATTTTCACTGCATTCAGCTTATTGTATGTTCCTCTGGTTTGTATTTGCTATTGCAAGTGACAACCAAGCCCAGTTTGATTTTTATAAATACTTTGGCGTGGTAAGAGAGAAGATGCTACCCTAAATGTGTGTGTGTGTGTGTGCATTTACACACTTTTGATCAAAATCTGTGCATTAAACTACAATTTGCTACCTGTGCTTGCACTTGAGTCCATAAAGAAGTCATCATCGAGGTTGAACTTGGGTGGTGGACCTTCTTCGTCACTTTCTATAAGTTAGCACAGAGAGGAAAAACGTCAGCACAAAATTACTCTTAATTAAGTCAGCAAAGATGATACAATTTGCCATTATTTAAGTGATGAACTAGCTCTGGAGTAAAGGTGTAACATGTACAAAATTAACTTGAAATTGAATACATGAACTCAGTACACTTCAAAGTAATGACCTAACTTGGAAACAAAAACACCAGAAAAGAAAAAACACAACAAATAATTGCCTCACAACATTTTCAGGATTTGTAAAGCTGCAACGAAAAAACAGTGTCTCTGCATCATGGCCTCGACATGACCTTTAAGTTCTATTGCCATACCATCTCCACTGTCTCCTTGCACATCAGCCTGTTCAACCTCCTCAGTTAATCTTAGTTTGGGTCTGGCGGTTTTTGTTTCTTTTGATCCACTGCCCATTTGATCGATTGTTGCAGATGCATCTTCTAACTCCCCATTTGCTACCTTCTCGGAGATGAGCTCAAGGATTCGTTCTGAAATTTATGTGTTTAGAAATAAATGCAATAATTGCACAGTGGCCAGATTTGCCATGTCATCTACACCATTAACAGGCAGCCTTATTAGAATCCTGTATAGGTATTGAAATCCCTAGGGTAAATAAGGAAGATGGGACAGCCAAGTAATACCCAAAAAACTACTGCCTATGAGAACAATGTTGTTCGCTTTTCTATTACACAGGACGGGTACAGAGCAGGAAATAAGTAAGTATGAATGTACAGGTATTAACCAGCTTCCAATGTACACACTCTACCGGTACATGTATCAACTGAAGGCTACTTACAAATGTTTTTCAATATTATTGTTTTAAACTCAATGCATGAACTGGATTCATGGAGGTCATGTATTTGAAGCAGGGGAACTAAAATTACATAATTCAGGAACCTCCAATTCAATTCAAGCCATAAAAGTAAATTAATGCTTTAATTTACTACTTAATACACATTGTATTCAAGTCCATTCCAGTGATGTCTTACCGGTATTTTATCACAAAAAAATCTGTGTAAATCTCAATTCCTTGTTCCTTACCTTTTCTGATAAAACTGCCTTGGTACACACAAAATATTATGCCAAACGACATAGCAATTCATGATGCAAATTATGAAAATAACAAACATGAACTGTACCTTGCTTCTCAACAACTTTTTTATTAGTGTACGCCGTCAGTGGAAATAGAGAAATATACTTTGTGTCTTGTGGAAAATGCTAAGCATTGAATGCAAGAAAAAAAAATTGATTATTATTATAACTATTTGCATACTCTAGTCTAGAGAAAAGCATTAAGTTGGAGAACTTAAAGTAGACACTAGCAATTAAATTATGTACATGTGATGGGACCTCAAATAATAACTCACCACAACATAATTCCAATGTTGTTTAATCTCTTCAAGCTCTTTCTCCAAAGTTTCTCTGTGGGAAACAAAATAATGAAAAACCAACCAAAAACAACCTCAACACAAAAATGTAAATTTTGGTTCTGAAGGTTAGCAGTTTCTCATCTTGGTTATAATTAAGAGATGATACAATTAATAGAAAAAAATGAAAAAGGTGCACTGAATTTGATTCTTGCTTGAGGGCTCTTTTTAAGTAGCAGAATCCCCCTAAAATTTCTGCTGACAATCAACTTAGGGTGTGTTTCTTTGGGAAGATCTGGTTTGGGATCAATGATCAACAATCACTTAGATCATGTTGCATCAAAGAAACCAATAAATCCACTTTGGGCAAGGATTCATCTCAGATGTAGTTCCTCTGACGCACCATGATCTGAGAGCTCTGGAACCTTGGGAACATTGAAACCTGAACTTATTTCACTTTCTCACCACCCCTGGTTGGTCAAAGAGAGGGTCCACCTTCACCCTGTCCCCGTGGGCCCAAGTTTGTTCTCCTCCACCACTCCATTGAGTACCTTGCAGTCCACTAAAGACTGTGTTGCTAATGCAAGTCATGAACACATAACCACCACACCTACATGTACATATGTACATGTTATAGGATGTACCAAACTAACAGAATAGAAAATCTTACCTACCGTGTTTTATTGTTCTTGGCTTCCTTAAGCTCTTCGACACACACTTTGTACTTTCTGAAAACCTTTCTTTTCTCTAAGAAAATAAAACAGAGATTTCAAAATGTTGTATTAAAATTTTCGTTTTGCAGGTCAAGTCACAATTCATTATGAAAAACATTTGGCTCTACACTGATGACAATCATTGGGAGTTTAGTTCTTGCTCTGTCAACAATTATCTTTTGCTCACTTAAAAGCTGTGCTAAAGGCAAGATTGGGCCACAGTGTCCTCTGGGTGCTGGAGTTTATACTTCTTTCAGTGGCATGAAGTCAACAGGAGAAGATTTCTACTCCCTCTTCCCCGCATGGGATACTACATGTACAAAAGTCAATTGCAATCTTTCCCCATCCAGGGACAGTTTGAAATTAAC